>VUYV01000985.1:2593-28157 GCA_008711295.1 Anarhynchus alexandrinus | reverse complement strand
GATGGGATGAGGGGTGATGGTTTTACACTGGAAGAGGGGAGATTGAGATGAGATCCAAGGAAGAAATTCTTGCCTGTGCGGGTGTTGAGCCCCTGGCGCAGGTTGCCCCGAGAAGCTGTGGCTGCCCCATTCCTGGAGGTGTTCAAGGCCAGGTTGGACGGGGCTTGGAGCAACCTGGTCTAGTAGGAGGTGTCCCTGCCCACAGCAGTAGGGTTGGGACTGGGTGATCTTTAAGGTCCCTTCCAACCCAAACCATTCTGTGGTTCTATGACTGTGGCTGGAATATGTCAGCTGGAGACCATTAACATCTCTAAAACTTCCTATCCCCATCCAATACCTTGGGGTCTTGGCAAGTTTTCCCACCCATCATGAAAGCCCTCTCATGCTGACCAAAGATCACAGAACCCCGGTGGTGGGAGTACCCTGTATGTTGGGGTAAGTCCATCCCCGCTTCCCTTCCAAACCCAACTGCAGAGATTGCAGAGGTTGCAGTACAAGAGGTCCTGATTTGAGTGATACCATGAAATGTTCTCCCACCCCATCCAGAGAGGCAGAGGGTTTGCAGCCTGTAGAAGTTACCTGCTTGCTCAAACAGCCGAAGGCCAAACAGCCTCTATTTTACAATGAAAGAGGTTTCTCACTCATCTCTTACACATATCTTAGAGTTCCCACCCATTCTCTGCAATATTCAAGCACATGCAAATAGGCCTGTCCAACAGAGGACAATTAGCCTTCATTTGCATTTTCCCCTCCAAAGAAAATGCTACAATTGCTCATTCCAGCACCAACACCTGCAAGGCACTTTGACAGCAAGATGGGAACAGATTCTTCATACCTTGTTTTTGCATAGCCCGTAGCTAATTTTAGATTTTCTTCTTTTGCTCCTGCAAGAGCAAAGTTACCTCCATTTCTCTGTTCACAGTGGAAGTTGAGGCCTCATGCCAGACCGACTCAGAGGCTGGACATATATTAAAGCCTAGCTCTGGTACTTCAAACACAACAAATTCCTTTCTAGCACAAGAAAAACAATTGAAATTCCAAGTAGAAATGGAAGGCTGCCACTGATTTTTTGGTAAAATAAACTGGTGCAAGAACAGCCAGGTTTCACTAAAAAAAAAAATAATTAAGTCAATGGCAATTTTTCTATGGATTTTTAGCTGAGAAGCATAATGTTCTTGTTCATAAGGCATACGGAATATGGCATTTTGAGTATTTAAAACACGCACACACGCCAAGACATTACATCCCACTGTTTTCCTGACAAAGTCTTAAAAACCCGAGTAAACCCTCCACTACGGATGTGCCCGGGTATTTGCTCAAAGGAAACTTCTGCTGGCTCAGAAGCGGTCACCCAGACTAAGCTGGCCAGGCTGAAAGAGGAGGAAAAACAGCACAAACATTTCTACTTCGCGAAAGGAAATTTGTTTTGCGCTGCACAAACGCAAGCCGTGACTTTTCAATTCCCATGGGAGCTGCCGGCCAAGCTGCACCACCAACAATCGATGCAATTCAGAACCAGGAGCGTTTTTGGCACGGGATCTCCTGCCCAGAAGTGTTTTCTCCTTAACAGCCTCTTTTCCAAAGGAGAAGCACTCCACAGCCAGGAAGATCCCTGGTTATAGACTTAAAAACAAAAACAGAGCAGCTGACTGTCACCGGAGCAAAACTAAGCCCTCAAAACAGCAGTGAAAGCATCTCCTGGGATCATTGCCAGGAAAAATTAGATTTAAGTTTTGTGGGGTTTGTTTTGTGGGGCTTTTTTTTTCTTTCTTTAAGTAGTAAAAAAATTAAAAAAAAAAAAAAAAGACAACTTGAGAGCACAGTCGAACAGTAATACACAACCACCATTACCCAGAAGATGCAATAGGGCAGCTCTGACAGCAGTTTTTTCACATTTCTTCCTATAAACACATCAGGTCTCCGGAGACCCCCATCTTACAGCCTCAAAAGGAAGGCGCGAGTCCATCCCCACTGCCTGGATTCCCTCTGCCAGAGCTATTAAAAACTGCATTTATCCAGGGGAGGGAAAAGTCACCTCTAACAGCTCCCCCATTTATCCTCAGCTCGTTCTCACCTCCTGCTGCCTTTCCCTACCAACAAACTTATTTTCACATACACAGAAGCTAGAGAAATGAAATGCTGTTCCTACATATTTGGCCAAAGAGAGACAAGCACGCCAATAAGACACAGAGCAAGGAGCAAACCAGAAGTCTCCCCCAGTACCAAAAAGAAAACACAGACAGATTTGGCCAAATCCATACCGCTCAATCCCTTTGAGCCCCATGACCAGCTAACCATGCCCATCTGCTACGTCAACCACACAGTGAGAACTTCTCACAGGCCTCCAAGCCATGGGGTCTGTGGTTTCCATGGTCTATCCAAGCCAACAAAAACAAAAAAAAAACACACAACAAACCCAAAACCAAGTATCCAGCACTTTCAACCAAGATCCACACTCATCCACAATCCAAAGTT
Organism: Anarhynchus alexandrinus; assembly: GCA_008711295.1. Taxonomy (NCBI): domain Eukaryota; kingdom Metazoa; phylum Chordata; class Aves; order Charadriiformes; family Charadriidae; genus Anarhynchus; species Anarhynchus alexandrinus. Next base: position 25,682 of record VUYV01000985.1, on the reverse strand, counting down.
GCTGGGAAGAGGTGACGCGGTCAACTACCCACCTTGGTGGTGTCATCATGTGACCGCTGGTACCGTTTCCAGCGGCAGCCGTAGATCCCCGTCAGACAGGACAAACATAGCTGCGGCTCGTAGTACTGCAGCGGTTGGTGTTTAACCATGCTCCTTCCAACCCTTCAGGAGCGAGGTATCAGAAATCCATCAGGTCCTGGGAGCGCCCTTCAGCAAGAGGAGAAAAGAAGAGAGGGGAGGAAAAAAAAAAAAAGAAAAAAGAAATTAAAAACGCCAAGCAATATTTCGATACATTAACAAGCAATTTAATAATTAACCATGTCCTCTGGCTATTGAGAGGAGGAATGATAATCAGATCTATTCCCAGCCCTGCCAACATCTCCGGCTTGTTACTCAACAAGACCGAGAAGTTTAATTAGTTTGCAAGTTTTATTTCCTTGTGCAGTTTCTCCCACACCACCAAAAGCAAATGTATTCATAGGAGATATCAGTAAGAAAAGCCGCACAAGGATAAGAGCAGTAGACAGATTATTTGGAGCCCAGATGATTAGATTTTTATGAATGATTGAAATGTAAAGAACCAGAGCCTCTGCAAGCACAACCTTAAAATTGATTCAGAGACCTCTGCAAAGCTGAAACCCGGCCAAGCTAAATCAGTTTATCTTGAGCATCCTATGGAGCCTGCCATCATTCCCAGATGAGGAGCTAAAACTTCTGTGCACGCTGGAAGAGGCAGATATTACCCTCTCCCTTTATATGCATCTTAGAAGGGCACTCACAGGGATGCAGAGCTGGTTTCACACAGGAGAAAGGTCCCCTCTCCACCAAACTGCATTCCCTCCCAAAGGACCAGACTGACTCCCATCATAGAATAGATTTGTAGAATCACAGAATGGTTTGGGTGGGAAGGGACCTTTAAAGACCATCTAGTCCAAAGCCCCTGCATTGAGCAGAGACGTCTTCAACTAGTTCGGGTTGCTCAGAGCCCCATCCAACCTGACCTTGACTAATGCAAATGCTCTAGTTGTCATGCGTGGGAACATCACCGTTTCAAAGGAAAGTACTCCGCTCCATCGATTACACATTTTGTGCATCATAGGGCTTTATATATATATTTAGATGATCGTTTTTGTCTCTGGTGAGATTCGTATCAAGAACAGACCAAGTAATCATACGCTCTTACTAATTCCTAGAGTCGGCGCTTGGGGAGGGGAACCTCAAAGCAAATGTTTGCCAGTCTGGTGGCATCACGCTGCTCTCAGCTTGTACTTAACACCCACCAGGGGTTTTTTTCCCCCCACAGGTTCCTGGTGCACAAGTGTACACCCACAGCCCCACACGTTGCTCTTGCGTGGACAGTCAGCGTGCTACGAGCGATGCTCAACAGCAGCTGAGCTTGCGAAGCGCTTGGCTACCTTTCCAGCGCGTGCACAGTTGCGTGTGTGGTACGTGGGCAGTAAGGAAATTGCACCCTCTCTAGGGTAAAGGCTTCATTTCCTTATACTCAGGATCCCCAGTGCCCAGATGTTGCAAAAAGCTATGAGTAGCAACATCCTCACTGGCATCGGCAAAGCATGACAGGGCTGAAGGAGATAACCTCACCACCTGAAGAGCCATTCATTGCCACATCCCATGGAAGGAAGCCTCCAAGAATGAGATTGAACATATTTTTCATTACTGCCAATGCACAAGGGGATGATGCACGTGTTGCAAACGCTGTGGCAGAGTCTAGAAATGTCAACAAGGACACAGACAGCTGAACCCTTCCAGCTTCTGTCCTTCTCTGTGTCTATTTACATTCTGTGCTTCACACTGACAGCCCAGGACAGCCCCGTCCTGACTTTCTCTCATCAGGACTCAGCATCCTGGAGGCAGACAGATCCTGCTAGTTGGTTGCTGCAGTTTCAAAGCCCACCAGACCTTTACCATGCCGCCTCCAGAGCCCCAAACCCATAGGTCCTCTGCCTTCCTCTTGTCCAGACACACAAAACACAGCTTTGCCCTTTCAGCAAACCCCTCTAATGCTCTGGGCGCTGCTCGAGGCCTTGACCCAGGCAGAGGACACGAGACATGCAGGACTTGCATATCAGTTCGTAGCTGGCCTGGATCCCCACGTGGTTTTGTTCATCCCCTCCGGGAGGACACGCAGGACAGAGGCACAAAACCCATCCAGTCTGAAAACGAGCGCTGTTTGCTGATCATGTCACCCTGTGCTCTCCAAGCTCATCTGCCCCTAAGCGCTGCTGTGCCACCTCCATGGCCTCGTGCTTGAGGTCACCTCCCTGCCTGCATTTCATCTCTTCTCGCGCTATTTATAAAGCTCAGCATTAGTCACTGCGCAAGTTGCCTCCTATCTTCAGCTTTTTTCTGCTTCAAGATTGTCCCTACAAAAGGAGTTTCCCAGTCTGCCTTCCCCACGCACCAACGGCACACTACGGGCAGAAACAACTGTCAGCTGGAATAGGACAGAAACGCTGAGGACACGCGAAGTTACATGTTATTTAAGGGTCTTGGACAAAGCCATAATCTCTGTCCTGAGGATCCTAAGCAGCAAGTGTTGTGGGACATAGGCAGGATGTGAAAATTATGCACAGCCTATTAACTACTCCACTGCCAAGCCCCATATTACCATCCTGAAAATGTACCAGTCGACAGCCATTACAAGAAATCCTTCATGAATTGATCTCCAAAGGACAGCATCTCTCCCAATTTCCACCTCTTCAAATCATAGAATGGTTTAGGTTGGAAGGGAACTTCAAAGGTCATCTCGTTCCAACCCCCCTGCCATGGGCAAGGACACCTCCCACCACACCAGGTTGCTCCAAGCCCCATCCAACCTGGCCTTGAACACCTCCAGGATGGGGCAGCCACAGCTTCTCTGGGCAACCTGGGCCAGTGCTTCAACACCCTCACAGTCAAGAGTTTCTTCCTCAGATCTCATCTCAATCTCCCCTCTTTTAGTGTAAAACCATTCCCCTCGTCCCATCGCTCCCCTCCCTCATCAAGAGTCCCCCCCCAGCTCTCCTGTAGGCCCCCTTTAGGCACTGGAAGGGGCTCTAAGGTCTCCTCAGAGCCTTCTCTTCTCCAGGCTGAACACCCCCAACTCTCCCAGCCTGTCCTCCCAGCAGAGGGGCTCCAGCCCCCACAGCATCTTTGTGGCCTCCTCTGGACTCACTTCAACAGGTCCATGTCCAGGTCCTCTTCCCGCATTAGCTATGCGGGACAAGAGGGCAGACAAACCATCTCCATCTTTAAAAGCTTTGACCACATCTTTCATTTGCTACCCTACAAGAATTGTACTGCATACTCAAACACAAGCGCTACACTCAAATATTTCATCACTCCACTCTTCTGGGAAGCCCCTACCTGTTGTCCAGCCCAGACGCCTGTCAGAGCAGTGCTGTACACCAGCCACACACATACAGAGTGTCCAAGCGGGCAACCCCTGACTTTTCAAATAGAAATCCCATTCATCTGAAGTGGCAGGAGCCTGGGAGCAGAGGCTGCCCTTCGGAAAGAATGTAACTCGTGTTATGGATCCATCATTCCATTAACACTGGTTGAAGCTCAAGCACTTATCGTTAAGTCTCAAGCTGAAACTTCACAGCACAACTCACAGGAGGCAACTGATAAGGCTGGGAAGGGAATAGTGTGAGTTTGGGCAAGCACCACAACTTAGCAGGTGCACAAAGAGTTCTCATCTCAGGGCTATAACCAGGATCCCCAATTCAACCCGTTCAAGATACAAAGATCCCTCTCATGACTGCGTATCCAAAGCTATTGGTTAAAGCATGAACTTTGCTGCACAACCAAGCGAGGGTGGATGCACCAAAGCCTTTTCAAACAGGATTGCTTTAGTAAGGTATGAGTGCACTTCAGAGATGGAGAGGAACCAGCAATCGACCCTTCTCCCTGAAGAAAAATCCTACCAGGAACACCAACAGCCAGTGTAGGTGCAAAAGCTTTGAGTTTATTGTCCAGTTCTGAAGAGCATCTACCAATCTCCCACAGCAGCATCTAACCCAGCATCTCCCGATCTCCTGGCAGAGTTCAGNCAACATTAATTAAAAAAAAAAAAAAAGCCATTCCTAAATGCAGTTGAATTACATGAGGCACAACCTATGAGCCGAAAAAAATCATTCCCTCTTCCCCATGAATGGTCATGAGCAGATGTATAGAAGCCCACAAAAGAAAGGACACAACACTACACACAGCGCCCATCCTCCCCACCACGCACAGACACCTGAGCAGTAACAGGAGACGCAGGAAGAGACCGAAGCACAGCAAGACGCTGCTCAAGAGAAACCCCACTGATACCATCTGCCCAGAGAGCCTCGCGTGGCCAAGATCATGGGCTGAATACTTACTTCTCCTGCTTCCAGAGATGGATTTAACGGAGAGAAGCAGAAAGTCCGTACCTTACAATCACTGTTCCCATGACATCTACAGCTTTGAGGTGGAGAAAGCAGGCTATGAATGATTCAAACCTCTGCTGGTTAGCATTACATACAGAAATGAAAACAGGAAGCAAGACAACATTCATTAATTATTCAAATTCAGCAATACGCATCAGAAGAGGGAGGTGGGGAATAGAAAACACAAACCCACACAAGCTATCAACCTTGACTTTAAAGATGCATCATTTGCCAATGGCTACAAACTTCTTCGAGCTGAATAACTGAGTTTGCCAGCCAACTTGCCCAAAAAGAGGGAGCAGGGTAGACTCCATCTGCAGATACAGCAGGAGCATTTTCTGAAGGCTCCAGGATGCCTAATTAGCACACATTGCATTCCTGAGATACTGGACTGTGGGTATCCGTTACAGCCTGTGACACATTATTCCTTTCCAAACAGCTTCGGAGAAAAAAAAAATAAAAAAAAAAAAAGAAAAAGAAGGTAAGAGAGAAAGCAAGCTGCAAATTTAAAAGGGAAGCTCTCTAGGGAGATCTGGCCTAAAAATTTGGATTTTTGTCTCCCTGACTTAACTCCTCCCTCCCTGTAGCCCTAGAGCAATACCTGGAGTGGAGAGGGAACAGAGCAATCTGGACAAACTGTTAGACCATCTGAATGTGATCATTTTAGCAAAGAGTAGAGCAACAGCACGAGTCCTAAAATACACTGAGTAGATAACGTGAATGAAGCCATGGAAGCATCTAACCCTTCCGCATGGCTTGGTACAGTCCAAGCCCTCCCCTCTAATCCCCTTCGAGATTTTTTTTTTCCTATCAACCCAGTTTCACGTGGGTCACACTGATCTCATTCAGCATCTTGAGACAAATCTTTTAATAGCCCAGAGACAAGCAGCTTATCGCACATTCAGCGACACTGCCGACACCACTGTTCTGAATACCTGCCTGGTTTGGGAGAGCTATGGGTTCCTGCTTGCCTTACCTTCATCTGCTACCTTCAGTCTTCTTCCAAATACCTAGGCTGGTTCAGTACGATAAGCACACGACTTCTTGCTTGAGCCTGCCAAGGGCTCCTAAATTTGATCAGCACATCCAAGAAAGAACCAAAACATAGCCAAGGATGCTTAGATGCACGCTTATGGATCCTGAAGTCCAAGGAGATCATAGAATCATAGAATGGTTTAGGTTGGAAAGGACCTTGAAGATCATCGAGTTCCAACCTCCCTGCCATAGGCAGGGACACCTCCCACTAGACCAGGTTGCCCAAGGCCACGTCCAGCCTGGCCTTGAACACCTCCAGGGATGGGGACTCAACAACCTCTCTGGGCAACTTGATGCTGGAGTGCACAAACCCAAGCACTCGTGGAAGAGGACACCCATGGTCTTCAACATCTCCATCCGTCAAGATGTGTCTGGAAAGACCCAAAGGGAAAGCGTAGGCTTTCCATGAGGAAGCTCCCATGGTTTGAGAGAGGCAGATTTGTTTAGAGAGTGTGGAGGACAGCAGGGAAATGCCGTTGCCATCACAGCCATACCTCCATGTGCACCCTCTGTATCTGGGGAGGGCAAAAGGCCATCGCAGCAGTGGGACACTCAAAAGCCTCAAGCACACACGGTGCAATCTCTCCAAAATCAGGCCCAAGGAAACTTGCCCCACTTGCAGTGCAAATAAATGCAGAAAATATAGACTCCAAGGCTGTTTGAGATTTAACTTTTAGCTAACCCATTTAAAAGAGCTTTGACAGATTCTACCAATTTCCACATTAAAAGAAGTGTTTTTCCTCTCATTGGTGACTCATGGGATCACTGTTTATCAAGAATCTCTGTATAATTTCAACATCTCCATCTCTTATTAAAATTGCTATCAAGCTGGTTACACTTAAAACCTTGTTAAGCAAATAATCACCTATACCGATTAGGTGAGAACATCACTGATAACCAGTTATCCCTATTGATATTCTTGTAAGCCTTCTTGTCAATTGTTTCCTTAATTATACTGGAAAATCCTGATTTTCCTTAAATGCTTTCTAAACAATAGAAGTTAAGCTTTTCCAGAGCAAACCCTCCAGTTCTATACTCAGAAAAGAAATCCCTTCTATTGCCCAGCCAGGACTGAGATGATTTAAAGCATTAGAAGGAACTAATCTAAATTCTTGTGACTTTCATAGAGTCTTCATGGTTTTCATAGCAATCTCTTCCTTAATATACTGAACTCACCCAAACCAGAGTAATGCAATTTCACTTTCCTCGACTGGGAAGATGGAAATAGAAGAGGGACAATATCCCCATCTGTTTAATAACAAAACAACTTTTGGAGGGATGTTTGCTACAGCCGTTCCCACAGGAGGAAATCTATATGCACACACTGAGCAGTACTTTCCACATTTTGTTGGCCCAGACCCAAAACATCTCAACTTGCAAGATCAGGATTTCATTTCAAGACAGGAATCATAAGAGAACACCCCAAAGCCACAAACAGCCTCAGCTGCTGAGATGATGCATTTTGGTGGTGGAAGAGACCCAAGTAACGGCTCGTGATGACCCCCCTGATCGTTGAAGACCTCTTGATGACCCAGTGGGGTTACTCTTTCCAACAAACACACTGTTTATGCCCTGCTCTGGAAATTGGGTTGGGGTAGAGGTCTCCCACCCACTTTTCCAAGGCTGCAAACATTCCAGTTTATATAGATAACACTGAAGGGTTCCTGCACAAATAAAAGCAGCAGATACATTAAAATGCCAGCTGCCATCTAAAATTTTTCCCTGGCAAACAACAACATAAAAAGATAATCTGCAAAGTGTTCCTTGCCATGTGCACATGTATATATAAGCAGTGTTTTGGATGAGAATTGAGGCAGGAAAGCACACTTTAGCAAAACACCCTTGTCCTAAAAGCCAAGTGCTGCTGCCCCCATGACAGAAAATAGGGGGGGGAGGGGGATTAAAAAAATTGAGAGAGATCTACAGGCCATGTCTTGATGTAGCAGAAAAATTCTTACACCTCTGAAGAGCAACATAGAGTCATAGAATGGTTTAGGTTGGAAGAAACCATAAAAATCATCTACTTCCAACACCCCTGCCACTAACAGGGACACCTCCCACCACACCAGATTGCTCCAAGCTCCGTCCAACCTGGCCTTGAACACCTCCAGGGATGGGGCAGCCACAGCTTCTCGGGGCAACCTGCGCCAGGGGCTCACCACCCCCACAGTCAAGAGTTTCTTCCTCAGATCTCATCTCAGTCTCCCCTCTTTCAGTGTGAAACCATCACCCCTCATCCCATCGCTCCCCTCCCTGATCAAGAGTCCCTCCCCAGCTCTCCTGTAGGCCCCCTTTAGGCACTGGAAGGGGCTCTAAGGTCTCCCTGGAGCCTTCTCTTCTCCAGGCTGAACCCCCCCAACTCTCCCAGCCTGTCCTCCCAGCAGAGGGGCTCCAGCCCTCGCAGCACCTCCGTGGCCTCCTCTGGCCCCGCTCCACCAGGTCCATGTCTCTGCTGTGCTGAGGCCCCCGAGCTGGAGGCAGCACTGCAGGGGGGTCTCCCCAGAGCAGAGCAGAGTGCAGCAGAGGGGCACAATCCCCCCCTTGCCCTGCTGGCCACGCTGCTGGGGATGCAGCCCGGGATGCCGGGGGCTCGCTGGGCTGCCAGCGCACATTGCCGGCTCATGTTGAGCTTCTCACCCACCAACACCCCCAAGTCCTTCTCCTCAGGGCTGCTCTCCATCCATTCTCCGCCCAGTCTGGATTCATGCTTGGGATTGTCCTGACCCACGCATCTGTACATCACTGTCTCCTCGATGTCTGGTGATGCCAAAGCCCTATGACTACATCCCAATCCAGGGAGACAGCCTGCAGAGCCACTTTGATGCACAAAGTGGCAAATGATGACCCAAATAGTCAGGATCTGGCTGACGTGTAGCCCCTATGGGTTTGACCTGTTGTTTATTGTTCTTAAATTTTTAAAAAAATTAACGCTTTGAAAGTAGGGCAGCATGTAGTTTGGGGGTTGTACACTTCCAGTTAATGAGAATTCAGACTTCAAAAGATAAACACTTCAAAGGGATTACAAAAGAAAAACTTAGACTTTAATCTCACTAAATAAATAAGCACAGTACGTACTAACGCCCTCTGCAATCTAACTTCTCAACGTTTTCCACAAACTAAGGGCACGTTGGGTGCCTAGCATTATGAAAAGGGTTGAAGAAGCGGAAGAGGACACCGGAAAAACCTGTACAAACTTCGTGCAGAGCGGCAACCAAATGCCATCTCCGCTTTCTGCAGAAGCCTTTGCAATAAAACTTTGCAAGTTAAGGCCTCAGGACAGCTCTGATAATCCAGTATGTGCTATAAAGCCGTTGAGAAGAGTCAAGTTCTCTCCTCCCCCACAAGCTGAGAAGCAACCAGTAACAGTCATACAGATCTTTTTAATATTAGTAAGACTGTGCTACGGGGATTTTTTTTCCTGAGATTGCAGTGATGGTGGTAGCCACACGTTGCCTGACTTCAGGTTGTACCTGCACTGGCACATCATGGCGGAGTCCTGCCCTACAAGCATGCCCTCAAGGAGATGGATCACAGCATGTGGCAAACTTCATCTTAGTAAGAGAATTCCCCAATTAGTTCAATTTCTACCTAAATAGCAGTTTGCATCTGTACAGCCTTAAAAGGCAGCAGGAATAAGGTTCTGCAATAACCCCAGGTGACAACTATAAAGTCCAAGACAAAGATGAAGCTTCTTTGTTTTGACAAATACCACTAGGGACGGACAAAGCACAAACAATCCAGTTCATGGTCAGTTCAGATTCTTCTTAGACAGACACACAGAAATGGAGACCTAGCTGATAACCGTTGAGAGTTGACAAATATGTCCAAGGAGGCCCTTGAGCTGTGCCCACCTGGTTTTTAAGTGACTTTGCACTGGAAACCAGTCCAACAAGATCTCCTTCATGCTCAGAAATTAGAAAGCCAACAAAAAGCTGGACGTAGACAGAAAAGCGGTGAGGACGCTTGACACATTTACCTGGGGTGCGGTCTTGCCTAGACACGTCTCCAGAATCAGAGAAGCAAGTAGTAATGGGGACCAAAGATTTCTGCACAAAGGAGACTAAAGTCACTTCAGACTATGAAACAAACAGGTGATAAGATATCTAACATCTCCCAGGCTTCCCTAGTTGAAAAAAATCTGAGGAGGTGATGTTGCTTGCTTCAGAGTTCAATGGTTGATTTTCTAAAGCACAACAGCTCTGAGAGCAGGCTAATGCAGCAGAGACCATCTTCCCAAGCCTCTGCTTCATGGTGAGATCCGAGCGGCCAAAACATGAACCCAGCAGAAAGCTTTTCTTGCCGTGGCGGTAGTTCCTGTGCAATAAACCTCCGTGGCCCACCAAGAGAGACCTCAAAACACAGCTTCCCTTTTGCCTTCTTTGGCTTGTGTCCTCTATGCTGCTCCATATTTTTAACAAGCCCTGTGAGCCGTATCTCCCACACCTCCACTATTCTAATAAATAAATAAATAAATGTAAAAAAAATCAGGTGAAACCACAAGCAGGTTCTGAAGTTACTGGAAGAAGCAGGCAAAACACAGCTGGGACACGAGGACTTTTCATTAAGAGGAAACACGGGATACTTCTGGTACCCTCTGCCAAAGACCTCCTGACAACCCAAGTATGAAAAGAGTTTGTTCTTCTGAGCGTTGGAGAGGGGCAACAACTCATGAATGGCTCACATCTACAAGTCTAATGAGGTTCTTGGCTTTTAGAAGTAGTAAAGAGAAGCTTTAAGCAGCCCAAGAGGTGTAAAACCCCGTTCTTCCTGGCAGAGAAAGTCTACCATTAGCCACTCCAGAGAGAGATGGTTGGGGGGAGTCGAAAATACCAAAAAAAAGCCAGAAAAATGCATTAAATGACATGGATAGAGCTGATCCCACCTCAGGGTATCTGGTGGATCTGTCAGAAGTCTGCTTCCATCACTCTCAGTCTATGTCATAGGGGAGGCCCAAGTTGGGGTGCCCATAAGAGGACATCTCCTGTGCTGAAAGGGANAAAAAAAAAAAAAAAAAAAAAGCAAAAGCCCTTAAGGCACATTTCCTTTATATAGTGCTTTCTAGCTGAGGAAAGCTAAGAGTCTCAGTCTTGCATCAGGGTCACTGACCAGAGTTAGAAATGCAAACAGTTTTATGGGCAGCCCAACCTCCGCACGATCTTTACACTGTGAAAGAGTATACCCCAACCCTACAGAGCCAAACCTCCACTAACTTCCAAGCCAGAAACTGCCAGGAAACCAGTGGACTTTAGCAGACACCAAGTTTGGTTTACTGTCCAAAACCAAGCCAACTAGACTTTCCAAGAAGGCCTTGCCAGTATTGCTTTGAAGGAGCTGCTTGGTGGCATCCAAGAGGACCAAATAGAAAAAGGTCACAGCGTGTTCTTTTTTTTGTCCTTCAGCAAGATGGGCTTGGCACATTGAAGAGTTCAGTCTGGAACCAGGAGGTGCTGATGGGTTAAATCATAAGAGTGATGACGACACCATAGTTCTGCTTATAACGAGGGCTCTGAAACCCTTAGCCAGATCAACCAGAAGAGATGTCAGTCATTTTGCTAAAGTTTTCCTGCATTCAAGTAGTATTCCAGCTAGTGGGGAAGGTGGTGTTTGGAAAGAGGGAGGGAGCATCCAGGAGGTAGTCAGGAGTTTCCATGTTACAACAGCCAACTGTTTATGCCACTGCCGGTAAACGGTGGAGAGACCACAGGGAGGAGAACCTCTGGGTTACAGCCAGCAGCAACCAAAGAAAGAGTTTGGGTGCAGAGGGCTTTTGCTAGGCACAGTCCTAAACGCACACAAGTGCCTCTGACTTCCCCAGACACGTACTGGCACGACTCCAGTACATGGCTGGTCTGGGACCATCAGCTCTGCCAGGGAGGAAGATATGCAGATCACACTAAAAGTCAGCGCAGCGCATCACTTTGGAGCAGTGGCGTGCGCTGCCTTGGCACCATGCCTGGTGGGGTCACCTTGGGACAGCAGGCCAGAAATATTCAGACCAGCACAAGAACACAGCAGTCCAACAGTTAAAAAAACCAAAAACCAAAATAACAGCTCAACAGTTAAGCTGGGTGAGACAACACAAGGACCCAGACAGCACCAGGAGTGGGTGTTGATCTTGGCAGAGGACATAGGAGAGGAGGTATCTGAGCCACAAAACCAAAGAGACATGGCAGGAAAGCACTGAATAGGTCTGGGAGAAGTTTGAAGTGGAGGGAGGCTGTGTATGATTAGGACACCCCATGTTCAACCTGAGCACAGAGACAGCCAAAGTGAGAGAAGAGAGGAAAAGCCATCAGTGGAAGAAGACAACAAGACCTAGGAAAGCACAGCTAGATGTTGAAGAAAACTCTGAAGGGGCTCAAGCACAGAGAAGGAATTTAAATATACTTAAGAAATTAAAAAGATGGCATAATATAGGGCTTTGAGCAACCTGGGCTGGTGGGAGGTGTCCCTGCCCGTGGCAGGGGGGTTGGAACTGGATGATCTTCAAGGTCCCTTCCAACTTAAACCATTCTGTTATTCTATGATTTTTCCTCTCCACAGTCTCCAAGAGTTTTGCCATTTTCACTAAGCTGCAAATCAAGAGTTTACATCAAGCCTTATCCATTTCCAGCATGTGTTTTTGCTGAGGAATTAAGTGGAAACAGAACCGGTCTTGAACATGCACACCCCGACAAGGAGTTTCCTTTACAGACAAGCTTTTCTCCCCCCTCCCCGATTACCCTTTCCTACACACACCCCTGAAGAGTTTGCCATAATCACACGTGAATTGTATTAGCTGGCCCGCCAAGGGGCAGTTTAATCTTCTCTGGAAGGTGTGAGCAGCTAAAGCAGAAGCCTGTCCAACACGTTGCTGTAGAGGGCTTGTCGTCTGCTTTCCTTATGACACGTTCCCTGCTGCACTGCTGAAAATTTGGTTCATGCCAGCAGGAAAAGAAGAGAGAACTGCATGAACCGTGCCAATAGCACTCATCTGAGAATGAGCAAAATGCCTCCACACCCACCGCACGCACTTTAATTGAAACAGTAAGGGAGGGGGAAAAAAAGAAAAAACCATCAAGATTCATTTAACAATCAATACTCTGCACGTCTGCTGTGCAACTGCTATCCAGAGAATTAAGCATGAATGTCTCTGGCTTAATGAGAGGTGGAAAGTCCTAGTTAAATGGATTACAAGCTCTTTATTTCCTATGATTGATTCCTTCCATACGGCTGTGAGAAACGTTCTTCAAAAAAAAATGTTCATAAGCAGTATTTAGAAGCTAAATCAGCGGAGGAGCAAACTTGCTTTCGCGTACTTGCTGCTCCCTGCCTCCCGTTCTGCACGCAACCAACACGTGCGGCACCGAAACACCCTCACCCATCACACCGCCAACAAGACCTTCACGCACAAGGCCTATTCCCTCCACATCTTCCAAGATGTCATTTCTGCTTCCGTTTCCAAAGCAAACATTAGCTGCTCCTCTGTAGCTCTCCTGTTCTACACGCCGAATACTGTTTTGGCTTCCTACACCAAGAGCACATAAATTAATTTGATAAGACTCTAATCGCACAACAAACTCCTTCCCGCTACAAACGCGCTGCATGTGCTGTGGCCAAAGTAATCAAAAGAGAAGACAGTCAGCAGGATCTGGTGACATGAAAGGCTCACAAGAAGTCAACTCCGTCTCCCTGATTTTGGAGAGCTTCTGGCTCTAGCACTTTTTGTTTCCTTCTCATTTCAAGTAGACTGATTTGGAGCAATCAAGACAGACCATCTGACACTGGAAAGGCTTTATAGGTATTCACTTTTGGATAGAGCGCTCTAAAAAACCACGAGCTAACTGATGAAGCCCAGGAGAGTTCAACAAGCAAAGACAGCCTGGATTAGGAGATGAACACAGGATTGTTGACTGATCTTTTTAATATAGGCGTGGGGTGGGAAATACCAAAGTTCTCAGCAAAAACAAGAGCATGAAAGCACGTGATCTAAAGAAACAATGGGAGCTGCTGCCTCATACCTGGGAATGTGATGTGAGCTCTGAAAGCAGTTTGAAAAGTTCATGGAAGACACACGCACCACATCTCTCAAACCTGAAGATACCACTTCTGACTCCGGAAGGCTCTCAGTGCTAGAGGTATCTCTGAAAGGTTGCACAAGGTCCATCCTTGGACGTTTTCAAGACCTGTCCAGACAAAGCTCCGAGCAACCTAGCCTGAGCTCAGCGCTGACCCTGCTTTGAGGGGGTGAGACAGAGCAGAGCCCTCCTGAGGTCCCCTCCCATCCGAGGGAGCCAATGGATCTGAGATTAAACAAAATATCAAGTGCCAACCCCCACAGCAACCTCAACTTCCACAATTACACGCAAGTTTTTCAAGCAAGGAGCTACAGCACATCCTGGGATTCTTTCACATAAAGCGACTCCAAATTTAACCTGTTGCCCCCCAACAGCTATTCCAGTCTGTGATAAGATAATCCCCTTCAGACAAGTTGACAGGGTAGACTCGCTCAATTGGCTGTTTCCATTTCATCATCTCCACTGCAGCTTTCTGCTCACTTGAAAAACATGGAAACTAAAACAATATCAGAAAAATCAGATATTCGCCCACCCCATCCCCTCCCTTCCTCCCTATTTTGGTTTTTTGGCTTCTGGCCAACAAGGGCTAACATCCAGTTTGCTCCTCTCCTGCTTCAAAAATGCTCAATAAAGCACGGGTTTGCCTCGCCTTCCGAAAGCTCCTTTCCAGTTATTATTGAATTCTTTCCAGTTCTGTGTAAATCGTTCTGCTCAATGCAAGGAGACAGATGTGACAGTTTCCCTCCCAGAGGATTTACAAGCTCAACCCAGACACTCCACGGTGAATGAAAATTGTGTCTAAAGAAACAAGTGGGTAACGAAAGACAGGTTACAACCACGCCATCACACACCTCAACGCCAGGTAAATATTTTCTTGACTGCTGGATGTGTGTATTCTTTCAAAACCTGGGAGCTGATCTTTAGGAAGACATGAATAAGGACGAAGTGATGTTACTGTTCGCAGCAGCAACATAAATCTTTCAGAAGGGAATTTTCTCAATTGACTTGGCAAGTGGTTGCAACGTTCTCAAAACACTCCTCGCTTTCCAAAGAGCATCTCGAAAAGCTGGTCAAGGTCATTCCGACTCTGACATTAGAAATGACACATCAAGGGAAGAGGAGCGAGGGTGAAGTCAGGAAGGAAACCGTCCCTCCATCCACAGGGTGGCTCCCAGAGTTAACAGAGGAGATTCATAGTCATTTCCAACCCATGCCTGGAGAGTCCTGTTCTAATAAAAACAAAACTCCATCTGCCAGTTACATCAGCTACTATCTTGTTTTCCTTATGGAAAGGACCAGTCATGAGGGATTCAAAAACTCATTTACTGATGCAAATCCAAGACCCATTAGCCAAAGTGCTTTCAATCATTTCTGAGGACTTTTAAAACAACGAGCATTAACCCAGTCCATTCCAGCACCCTCCCCAGCATCAGTGACGCTCTTCCAGACAGTTACCAGTGGTACCACTACTCAGCACATTATCAACAGTGATGAGCAAACTGGCATATTGAAGATAATCATCATTAGAGTGAAACAAGGACATCTGCAGCAAACTGCCTTCACAGCAAGGCAGCCATCTTCCCTCCACCCCACCTCCAGTGGAACTCTACACAAAGCTAAAACAGGAGGTATTTGGGTAGTCAGTAAATCATGAAGAATACAGGTAACCCTGTAACTTGTGTAACGCTGAGCATTGCTGCCCATCCTTACAGCCATTTCTACAGCCTTTCCCCTCCTCATTCACAATTGATGTCGGTCAAATATCCAGAGCAAACCATGGCCAGGTTACAATGAGCTGTGGGCTCTGGGCTGCTGGCCCGAAGCTCTCCATCTGGCGCACTTCAAAGCGCTAATGCCCATTTAGGTCATTGCTCATGATCCTCAGCCTCATGCTACAGAGAACACGGTTTGGAGGCAAGACCCAGGTGGTCCATTAATACGTAGCTATGCAGTTTGGTGGGAATTGCTTCCAGCCCGGAGCAGCTTATCCGAACATCTGGAGCAGCTAAGCAGCAAGTCCCTCAGGAGCCCAGAGGCCAGGATGCAACAGCACCAGTATGTCTCTTCCCTTCCCTGTAAAACAGTAAGCTTTCTAGGAAAAGGCATCAGAATAAAGGAGAGGCTAAAAGTTCATTTTTTCCTTAAGTAGCTCTGTGACACTGCGGTAGTGAAAAGAAAATGAAGAATACCCAGCAGATTTTTAGCAGGGCAGAGTGCTCAGCATCGCAGACTAAAGATCAGTTATGCAAACACTCAGTCAGCGCTAATAAGGCTGACCACGGGGAACATGTGTTCATTCAACAAGATGACCTTTCCTTTCCTACCTAGAAAGACACAGACATCACCGCAGAGACAAGGGCACTGCTCAAGGCAGACCTTTCAGCACCAGACAAGAAAAAAAAAACCAAAAATATAAAAAGGCTTCCTGCACATCTTTCGATGAGCCATCCTTATGCAAGCATCAAGGGCGCAGGAGAAACTCATGATAGTCTTCAAGGCCATGAGTGCTCTGAAGACAGAAGCACCTGAGCCAGGTGGGTCAGGCACCTCACACATTGAGAATCATAGAATGGTTTAGGTTGGAAAGGACCTTGAAGATCATCGAGTTCCACCCCCCTGCCATAGACAGGGACACCTCCCACTAGACCAGGTTGCCCAAGGCCACGTCCAGCCTGGCCTTGAACACCTCCAGGGATGGGGCCTCAACAACCTCTCTGGGCAACCTGTGCCAGTACCTCACCACCCTCACAGTGAAAAACTCCTTCCTCATGTTCAATCTAAACCTGCCCTCTTCCAGTTTGAAGCCATTCCCCCTCGTCCTATCGCTCCATGCCCCAGTAAAAAGTCCTTCCCCAGCTCTCCTGTAGGCCCTCTTTATACAGCCCAAAAAGCAGCCACATCCCAGGAACGCAGCGAAGGACTTTCTGGAGCACAGAACTCCCACAGAAAAGCATTTTTTTATTATTTTTATTCTCACACACACGCACCTCCCCCAGGGTTTATTTATTAAGAGGTTCCCAGGAAAAAAAAGAAAAAAAAAATCAGCCGATGTGACTTGAAAGGGCAAGCCAGCTGCACACAAACACAGCATTTCCAGGATTAAATGGATTTCAATTCAGCCTACTTCACTTCACTTCCAGTAAGCCACTTCAGGTTTTCATCTTCAGTCAATTCAGATTAAGAGCCTGTCTCGCTAGGAACGTTGAGGGAAGCTGCTGTCTGCAGAAGACAGGCAGATTTCCTTACACTAGCCAAGAGCTAAAAATATCTTTATTTTCAGCTTATTTTCCTAAGAAAAAACGGTGTGATTGCATAAGTGTCTCTGTTCCTGTTCTCCCCTACACCCTTCCTGCCCTCCCCAAGCAGCAATGCCCTGGAGCATCAGATTCTTCCAGCCCACGGAGCGGTTCCGCACCGGAGAGCTCTCCAAGAGGAGTTGCTGCCGGGTGGGAAAGGATCAAATGAACCTCTCCCCCAAGAGAAGAGCCGTTCTAGTCCAGCCCACTGTCAAAGACTTGTCAGCACATAGAGCTGGAGACATGAAGGGATGGAAGTGGGAAGACTAAAGATTTTAAATAATTCCCAAAGAAACTAGACCTCCTTCGCTCTTGGGTCAACTTTATTTTGGTTAAAAAAGTAAAACATTGAGAGCACTTCACATTAAACAACTCGCTGGACGGGTGGCCAAGCTGATTTCTGCCACCCTCTTGAACATACTGAAAAGGTCCTGAAAAAAATACTGCCGTAGTCATCAAATTAAGAGAAAGCACCAAGTACCCAAAACCAGCATCTCTGTAAGTGTGAATTCAGGAAGAAATTTCAGGATTAGGCTTTATAAGCATTAGAAGCAAACAAAAAAAAAAACACCCACAACACCCAAACCAAACTGAAAAACACCATCAGCAATACCTTTCTTTTGTTGGAATGATTATTACATATCACTGAAACTCAAAGGCAAATCAATATAAAAGTTACTGTTCCCTGCATGAGCACACCTGAGTTCAAAGCCACTGGTGTCCAGATTGGATAAACCAGAAGACTCTTAATTCCAAAGAAAAAGGGAGCTGTAGAGAGTGAGAAGGTCTCCCCTTCAGCCTCCTTTTCTTCAGACTAAACAACCCGAGTTCCCTCAGCCGCTCCTCATAAGACTTACTGTCAAGACCCTTCACCAGCTTCGTTGCCCTTCTCTGGGCCCTCTCTGGCACCTCAACGCCCTTCTTGTACTGCGGTGCCCAAAACTGAACACAGTATTCAAGGTGGGGCCTCTCCAGTGCCAAGTACAGTGGGACAGTCACTTCTCTAGTCCTGCTGGCCACGCTATTCCTGATACAGGCCGGGCTGCTGTTGGCCTTCTTGGCCACCTGGGCACACTGCTGGCTCATGTTCAGCCAGCTCTCGACCAACACCCCCAGGTCCTTTTCCACTCAGCAGCTTTTCAGCCACTTCTCCCCAAGCCTGTAGCATCCATGGGGTTGTTGTGGCCCAAGTGCAGGACCTGACGCTTGGCCTTGTTGAAGCTCATACTATTAGCCTCAGCCCATCAATCCACCCTGTCCAGGTCCCTCTGAAGAGCCCTCCTACCCTAATCACTGCAGGTTTTTCAGACCTCCAATTTTCCCTGTGTCCATAACATGTGAGCATCATGGTCTAGGTAAGGCATGGGAGATACAAGAGCTTCCACACTGCTTGCCAGAACTAGAAGACTTTGCTTTCCCAGCTAAGACACAGTTTATAAACAACACGGGTATCTTCACATCAAGATTAAAGTCCAGCTGACACATGATAATAAGTCTGTCTGGCTCATGGTTGACTTGAATTTCTCTGCCAATCTCCAGCAGACCATTACCTCCAACAGGTCCTTCCTCATTCCCAGTAGCATGATCCTATTTTTTGATTCTGGGGGCTTATCAGCAATATGTTTGACTAAGTTTTTGAGTTTGTTTGGTTTTTTTTTTCCGTCTCGGCTATCTCTTAAGCTGGTTTAAGAACAGTTATGTAAGAGTCCTTCTGGGTTACAATGGGAAAGAAGCACTTTCTTCTCTGACCTGAATTCTGGCATTATTAGCACATCTTCCAGATCTCTATCAGCCCCAGCTTTGCCAAAGCGACTCATTTCAGAGGTGTAAAACAAACCACATAGCTCCCCCAAATTAAAGTATTTCAGGTATTAGACCACAGAGCACCCTCCTAACCCGACAACTGTTTCTCCTGAAGAGGCACTGATTGGAATGACTGCAAAACAGCACCTGAAGTAGTGTCTTCCCTTTTCCAACACAGTCAAACCACAGCTCAGCTATAATGTCAATCTACTTTCTGAAGCCCTTAAGCCAAGCAAGCTGAGAGGAAAAAAAAAAATTATGCATCTTCAAGCCAGCAAGAAGATAATCAAGAAATCCCAAGGGTGAATGAGACAAAGATGCCTAATTTATGAAAAATTCATTCTAATCTCTGCACCCACTGAAGCTAGTTGAGTTAAACGTTATCTTCCTGGGCTCTTCTAAGCCCATAGGTGTCAAGTGAGACGTGAATCAAACTTTGCACATTCTTCTTGCCCTCTCCAGGTGAACCACTGATTTTACTACTTTTATTTCAAAGCAGGCCAAAAGAAATTTAAACAAGTGCTAGAAAAAAAAAATCTCCTTTTCTAGCCAAAGAACACTTGGTTTTATTTATTTATTTTTTTAAGTTGTTGTAAATTGCGTATCAGACACAGCAGACACTGACCCCTTGGCTCACACTCTTCTGTGTAATACAGGGTGGGGTTGTGGTGGTTCCTGCTCATCTAGCAGTGCTTTTGGAGCCAGCGTACACGTCCTGCAACATCACACCAGGCTCTGGCAACCCAGGAGATTCAGCTACCAGGGGTATTTGATCAGCTTGCTCTTCAGATGATTTCATAGCTGACCTGAGCAAGTGGTTGGACTAGATGACCTCCTGAGCTCCCTCCCAAGCTGAACTATTTATTCTATAATTTTATATTTATGTGCAGAAATAACTTTCTTCAAGGAATGTAAGACTCTGACCCAAAACCCAGGCTTAGCCTTCCAGTACGTTCTCAGAAATTGCTTGACGGCAAATTACAGAGGAACACGTTATTCTGCAGACCACTCGATCAGAGCCAGGCTTACAAACCCACTTGAACTCAGAGGACCATCTAGCTCTCAGCACCCAAAATGTGCCCTTACAAGGTAGCCAGAATCCACGTTCTCTAAGCCAAGTTTCCTTAGAGGAAGAGCACTCAGAAGAGAAGCTGAGTCAAAATTTACCTCCTTTAGAGCATGAACTGGGAACACCGGTGCCCTATAGCTCTGGAGACATGCTTGCAAGCCTTTCTTTCTTTATCTCATCAATCAAGGGAAAACATGGTCCCGTTCTGCAGAAAACACAGCTGGACTCTGTTGCCCATTGCACCAGTAGGACCAGTGTGACCAGTCCTAGGCTGCCTCCTGCCCAGAGCTGCCACTGACACACTGGCAGCAACCACATTGCGTAAGAACGTTGATGAGCAAGGCATGTCCATGCGCTGAGTGATGCCATCTCAAAGTATCATAAGTACGTGAGGGTGGTGAGACACTGGCCCGGGTTGCCCACAAAGGTTAGAGATGCCCCATCCCTGGAGGTGTTCAAGGCCAGGTTGGACGGGGCTTGGAGCAACCTGGTCTAGTGGGAGGTGTCCCTGCCCATAGCAGGGGGGTTGGACTAGATGGCCTTTACAGGTCCCTTCCAACCCAAAACTATTCTATGATTCTATGAAAACACAGGAAGCAAATGGAACAAGGTATTACTTAATAGACAACATGGAAAAAAAAAAATGCTTTTCAGGAACTTGAAAGCCCAGAGGCGTTGCATTTCCCTCACAGACCCATGCCAGTTTTTCTCCCATGCATCAAGGCACTGTAGAGAAGCAAGGAAGTGCTCAGGCAGCTTCCATACAGGAAAGAAGTTTTGGAGAGGTGTCTCTGCCTCCTGGCCATGGAAAGCACAACCCAGTGAAAAAAATGACCACCACTCGCTCTGTGTTCAGAAGCGACTTGGAAAGAGGACTCAGGAGAATTTAGTATTTTCCCTTTTTCCCCTCCCTTTCTAAATGGATGTTTCCATTAGAGAAATTAATCGCTTTACTAAGTTTTAAAACAGCCTGAGGTTTACAGCCAATATATAAACTCCAAAAGAGTGTGGCTGGTCGGGATGGAAATGTCTTTTCCAGCATAAACCCCTCAAGCTAGCAACGTTGGCCAAACTGCTGTAAATCACCATCTTCTCTTTAATCCTGGCTATTAAATTTTAGCTTTCTAAGCAATTCTACATATTCCAGCAAGTTGGGGTTTTGGATCATGCTGCTTTCCAAGAATGCCCTTTCCTCTCTTTAGCAGCACAGCCATCGCAAGCTGTTGAGTAAGCCCATGAGACTTTAGGTAATAAAGTCTTCATCCCCTAGCTTGGATCTTCCTCAGTAGTATATAAAAAAAAAGGGCAATAACGTTTGCACTGGGCTGGAAAACACACTGTCCCAATATTACTAATACCATGTAAAATCAACTCGGATTCGGGGCATTTGCAAACGGAGTTGTTTGCTGTTCAATCTTCTGCCAAGCCCTCGAGAACTTCACTTTTTCTCCATTTTTGTTCCATTTAGTATTGACTGACTGAAACCTGTTAAAACCTTCCCCCCCCTTTTTTTTTTTCCCCGCAAGCAGCTGATACCACCTGCTTCCAGCCGCAGGGATGACAGCGAGAGCATCACACACCCAGTTCTATTCCAGTGATGTTACGCAAGTGCCTTCTTCACACACCACCTACACTTCGGTCCTCAATCTGTTTGGCTTCACAGCATCCCTCTAGAGTGAAAACACGGAGGCAGCTCCATGTCTCGTCTAGCTCTGTCTTTCAACAGGCTATTCGTGTTACTTTTCACAGCGCAATAAGGTTTTGTTCCCCGAGCTGGAGAAGCGTCTTTGCCACCCAGCACTTGTTCAGCCCACAAGTTTGAACCCAGCATATGCAGCTTGCTCAGCACACCCAAGCCTAAGAGCCCTCTCTGCAACAGGTGGTTGAGTTTTTATGGGGACGTAAGCGTGATTTCTCTTAAATATCTTCCTGCATTCAAAGTAAACATTTTAAACATAGGCTCCTAAAAGCCCTTGGGTTTTCTCCTTATCTAAACTGACACGTCAAAGCTGGTTTTCAAGCCTGTATGTGAAAACCCAGGCTATTTACTATAACAGACCTGCAAATTTGACGAGCCCAACCTTGGTGGTTGGCCACCAGGCACAAAGAAATAATCACAGACTGGTCAGGGTTGGAAGGGACCTCTGGAGCTCCCCCAGTGCCACCCCCTGCCAGAGCAGGNCCTGTGCCACTGCTCTGCCACCCGCACAGGAAAGAAGTTCCTGCTCGTGTTTAGATGGAACTTCCCATGTTCAGGTTTGTGCCCGTTCCCTCTTGTCCTGTCACTGGGCACCACTGAAAAGAGACTGTTCCCATCCCCCTGGCACCCTCCCTTGAAGTATTTATAAGCATTGATAAGATCCCCCCTCAGTCTTCTCTTCTCCAGACTAAAAAGCCCCAAGTCCCTCAGCCTTTCCTCATAAGAGAGATGTTCCCATCCCCTCATCATCTTCATAGCCCTTTGCTACCCCACAGGTACAGCCACGTGTTTTAGAAATAGTAGAGAGGGGTAGAACCGCCCTTCTTTGGTAATAGGGCTGCTCAGTAAGCAGCACCTTTCCCTAGCATGGGATCCTTCCCAATAGGGTTCAAAGGAAGTTTCTTCTCAAGTTCTTACACATGGCAGGAGATAACCCTGCTGGCAGTTTGGCTATGGCTGCAAAGAGCTCCACGTGGTCCACAGCCAGCACATAGCTAGATTGCACCCAACTTCAAGATAATGAGTACAACTCAACACTGCGCTGTTGTCTGCAGACCAGACCCAGGGTAAACCCAACCTTCTGTCCAACCAACACAAAACAGGCAGCTTGAGGCCCCAGTGCAAAGTCCCCGCGTTGGAAGAAGGCCAACCAGTCTGACTATCCCACTATTGCAGCAAAGGTCAAAACACAGCTGGATGCCACAGGATGTGTCTAAAGCCCACAACACTGGTTTAATCTCTCCCCACCGTGAACCATTGCCTCCACATTTATCTATGGAAAAGTTTCCAAAATAGAAGGCTGCTTTGGCTTTCAGATAGGAACAGACTCAGCAGTTGTGCCACTGAGGTCACACCACCTGTTAAGGAAAAGTAGCATGGAGGGGAACATACCATATTTCAGACACCCTTTCATACATGGAAATGGTTTTGCTTTTTTTTTTAGTGAGATTAGAAGCGTTGAGATCACCCTCAGCTGGTAAACCCCAATCCTATACCACCAGCTTCCCCCACCACCTTCCCCGGTTCCTGGTCCCTTGTTCTGAGACTTCGGGGAACTAGACAAGATCATAGAATCATAGAATCATAGAATGGTTTAGGTTGGAAAGGACCTTGAAGATCATCGAGTTCCAACCCCCCTGCCATAGGCAGGGACACCTCCCACTAGACCAGGTTGCCCAAGGCCACGTCCAGCCTGGCCTTGAACACCTCCAGGG
>VUYV01000984.1:0-51658 GCA_008711295.1 Anarhynchus alexandrinus | reverse complement strand
AAAAAAAAGGGTAGGTGACTAATTACATCTATAAGGTATACATATTCTATTCCTTTAGTATATAGATGCTAGTAATAACCTCAGGTATAGGAATATTTTTAAAGTACAGTGTTGGTACTTTAGTAGATATAGCAAAAGAAAAGTATTATAGATTGTATTCTTCCCATCTCACTTGCAACAAGATAAAAACAAGATTTCAAGCCATTAAAAACACAGTGTTTTGCCAAAGATTGGAAATACTTCAAGGAACATAATACTGGATATACCTCTCATTTCCTACAAACCAAGATTAACTCAGCTAATTAATTTATACTGATGAGTGGAGTTCAGAGCCAGTGATTTTTGAAAGTAGATCTGACTATCTGGGCAATAAAGATTGGAAGTATGGAAAAAAATCTTCTTTTTAAAGAAGTGTTCCTAATCAATAATGCTACATTTGAGCATAGAAGGTGCAATTAACTTTTCAACCTGGTTCTTGGAGCTCTGTATGGGTGATTTTTAGACCATATTACAAGATTAGGTTATTCCTGCTGCAGTAACAAGCAAAGTTTTTCTTTAAAACCTGTGAAAGATACAAGGTTTGGGTTGTGAAAGTGTGAAATAAGGAAAGATAAGGATTTGTATTTTAGAGTTTGCAAATACCATTGCAATATCGGTACATTTATCCACTGTAAAATTTGTACAACAGCAAGGCAGGAAAATGCTCCCCTCTGTATAAATATTTGAGATTTGAGAATATTTTTGCCCCAATCTGTAGTAGGAATAGCACAAATTCTTCCAAAATAGTCTATGCAAAATAAGATCACAAAAGGCTGGTGTCTCCCCTGCAGCCACAACATGATTGGAACATATTTTGTGTGCAAAGAATCTGAATTCAAGTTCCTGGTCTACTAATCTTAAAGAGGAAATTGACTCCAACATTTTACCTTAAATACCAGCAGCTAGTTACTCAGGAGGTTGATCCAGCTCTCTAGGTTTAATCAGAATTGGATACAATAAATTATTCTTAAAAATCTGTACCTTCCCACAAACACATTGCTTTGATGAGTCCACATTCTTAATGAAGAAGCAGGGTATAAAAAATGCTTCTTAATAACTTTTCCCTGGATTATACAAATAAATTTACTTCACGATCCCTACTTAATTACTGCTATATATGCATATCAGCACTGGGTCCAAAAAACTCACCAAACAGAATTTAAAAAAACCCACACTTGAATATTTAGGATTTGGCATGTCCAGAATCTAAACTAGCTGATGGACTAAGCCAGCCAAAAAATCACTTCTGTTAAGAGATCTTGAGTAAAACCAAGCAATAGAAAAGCATGAAACCAACAGTGCTACAGCATCATCTGTTCTGTGTGTTTCTGAACTGTGAAATAGCTCAGCAAGACACAGAAGGTTACTGCTAGTGCACAGCAACATCCATGCAGAAGAGCAGTGATCCCAAGCATGATTATTTTCCAAAGGACATTTTCCATGTGCTGGCGCTAGCTCAGCAGATAGCTTCTTCGCAGTTTGAGCATCAATGTTGGAACCAGTCCTCCACCAAGCTTGGGAAGGTGACACAGCTGTGGAAAGGAATACCAACCTGAGCCTTCTCCAGCTTGGATGGCTGCAGCTTTCAGGAGAGCACTGAAACTTGTTATAGAGCTTCTGGAAAGTCCTAAAAGAATTAGTCACTGACAGCAAAACCCCTGCATACAGTTGCAAAGCCTGAGCTTACCATGCTTTGACCACAACAAAATGCCATGATTGTTCACAGGGACTGGCCGGAAATACAGCAAGTTAAAAGAGTTAGTAAAATCAACCGAATCTGTTGGTGACCTGGACTGGCTGACAGTACATAGCACCTACCTAGTAAACAATCTGATGCAACAGAAAAGAAGAGTCAACTATTTGATAAAAGCAGAGGAAATCCAGAGCTGGAGCTCACAGCGGCTAGCAGGTATTGTAGTGGCATACAGACACATCCTAGAAAACAAATATGTTACTCTCCACCCAGTTACTTCCCAGCAAAACGTAGTCCAAACAGGCAGCCCAGAACAGATCCAACCCCAGAGACAAAGCACCCAGTTTGCTTAGGGCTGCCATCCTTACTAAGCGACCATGAGATGAAAAACAAGGCTGACCAGGTGGAATGAGTGATGAGATGATCGTGGCTCCAGCACAGAGCCACAGTTCTGTTTCTGAAAAAGATTTAAAGAACCTTGAACCTTTCATAAAGAACAGGTGTGGACCTTTTATTTGACTAAATCTCCCTCTGCAGTAAGGCTTAGGTAAAAAGGCAGCAGCTGGAAATCAATAGATGGGACTAGCAGCAGGAGGAAGATAAACATAAATTGCACCTTCTGAAAGATAGTGTTGTGCATGTGTTAATCACCTTCCAGTATATAAATCCAGGAGCTGTTGTGCTGAGCAAGGAAAACCAAAAAATGTGATGGCAGAATAGGCCCAAGAATCTACTAGATGTTCCAATGAGATTTTTTTTAAGGAGTCCTTCACTTTAATCTCATTCTTTCTGAATGTATGATGGGATCTGGTTATTTAAACACCACTGGCCAGAATGGAGCTCTAAATTAAGGGAGGAGAAAGAAGCACTGCATCACAGCTGGTGCTCTCCCATCTTTAATCAGCTGTAAACACTGCATTTCTGTAATGCTCATTGGTGCTTACTAACCTTTGGGTTGACTGGGGGACCAAATAAATTGGTGAGCTGTGCTGTGGATGAAAGGAGAGGGATTAATCCTTTGAGCACACCTAGAATCCCCTGCAGGTCTGTCATGACGGAGCAGCTCAAAGCCCTGGGCATAACACTCTGTTGAAGAACAATACAATCTGAAATTTTTTTTGAAATTTCCTTCTTATCCTCAAAATAGTTGGAAACAACAATAATGAAAAAGAAACAATAAGCCTGTGAAAACCAAGCTGGAAGGTCTGATTTCAGTAGGGCAATATTTGCTACCCTGACAGTTATAACACTACAGGTTATATTTTTATTATATTTGATTTTTCTGTTTTCAAAGGACTGACCGCAAAATAAACCTTGACATAGCCAAAATTGGATGGTACTAATGAAGCACCCAAGAGGACAACATGCTGTTCCTCTGTGTAAGCAGCAAATGACTGGTAATTAAATAGCTGTCAGCGGGGGGTGCCTGATGTATTTTTATTAACTTTTTGTGCGTATTGCATACATGCTCCAGAGTGACCAGCTCAGATAGGTTACGTGGCATTTGAAGCTGAATTTCCTGAGGTGAAAACCTAATAACCTGACAG
This sequence comes from Anarhynchus alexandrinus, assembly GCA_008711295.1. Classification (NCBI taxonomy): domain Eukaryota; kingdom Metazoa; phylum Chordata; class Aves; order Charadriiformes; family Charadriidae; genus Anarhynchus; species Anarhynchus alexandrinus. Next base: position 48,379 of record VUYV01000984.1, on the reverse strand, counting down.
AGCACAATATTGTAAGTGCTTCAACCTGCTCGCTTTCTCATGGTGGGTGCACAATTAATTTTTGATCTGGAGAGGGCTGACTGACATTTACAGGCATTGCAGACACTTGCTTTAGAGCAGGGATTTCTTTCTGTTTCTAGAAAGTGCAATCCACAATTCAGCTAATATCAGATAAATAAGGTCTATAGAAAAGATTGCCGCTGCTTAGTGGTCTGAAGCTATTTTTTTTTTTCTTTTGATAGCATAAAATGAACGTACCTAGTACAAAAAGTTTTTGATTTGGGGATTTTCTCAAGTGAGAGTATTGTGTAGTACAAATGAGTTTTACAGATAAATACCATAAAATTTGATGTTGAAATCCAGAGATTAGCTGAGCCCAACCTGAAGGATGCACAGTTAAGGAGTGAACATTACAAAAAATAAATCTTGTATTTCAGTTTTGTTTTATTAGTGTTTAGTAGAAAGCATAAAATGGTCCAAAAGAACAAAATGGGTGCACACTGTTTTAAAGACTTTAAGCTGTTAAGCAACCTGATTTCAAGGATTGCAGAGACAGACTGCCTCTTAAAGGAAAATAGCAAATATTCACACAATAGCAAGTGAGCAGAGATTTTGATGATTCACCAAATATCCTCAACATGAAACAGCAAATCATGTTGCATTTAAAATAACATTTGATGACTGAGGACTTGTAATCCCTATAGGAACACGACCAGATAATATAGCTAAGGTTGACATGCGTAAGGAATCCTTTGAACGCTGTGGCAAGGCCTGTGGGCTTTATTAGAAGTGCCAAAGGGAATATTCAGCATATGGTCCTTGAGACAAATGCTCTACTGATATCCTGCTCTTTCAACAAAAAGAAGAAAACCAACCACAGAGCGCATTAAATTCAGGTTTTGTCAGTACTTCTCAAAGGACCATCAAATTTGGTTTGCCATTTATCCTGAAACAGGACACAGTTTCCATTGGCGTGATTGTTCTAATGGATTGAAGGGGTGGCTTTCTTCAGGTCCTCCTGCTGCTGTGGCATCACTGGAGGGTGGCTGCTGCCTGCTGCTGCGAAAGGATTGCTCTCAAGGAGTGGACAGCTCTTTAGGAAGTACTTTGTATGTCGTAGACAATACATCAACACTGCACTGTGCAATTTAATAATCTAATATTCAACTACCAAGCTGCCACATTTTCAACAAATCCTTGGAGAAATGTAGGAATCCTATCAAAACTGCAGCCTTATCACTCCTTGGAAATTTTCTGACGTGCCGCAGAGCAGAGGGCATGTCTTATATTGAAAATAAGATCAGACATTTCCTTTGTCTGACAGCCAACTGTGGTTAATGGGATTCTAATTTAATCAGAGTACAGAATGGGGCAGATGTAACATTGATAAATTATAACAGGGATCAACATGCAAGACTAGTGCAGGTAGGAGTTGCCTTGGAGAGTGACAACTGCAGGAGAAACTACAAGTATCAGCACTGACACCCAGCAGTGGGTCGATCCCACAGCATAACAAATCGAAGCACACCTGGATTTTAAAACTGCTCTGAATTTTCTTATGCCTTGTACTCTGTCCAGCCCTACCTGAACATTCACATCATTTTTCCCAGGAGGCTGAGATGTTTAACTTATTTTTAAATAAGTTGTTCTTGTTTTTAAAGCTGACTAAGCTGCAAACACATGGAAGAGAGGAAACATGGTGAGGAGACCAGAGCTCATCCAAAACCTTGTTTTTTTGCTTCCCAGCTACAGTTTGCTCACTGAACATGAGTTACTCCTGCTTTCAAAGCTTGCTGTGTGGACATCTCCTTTATGCGCCTCTGAAAGCAGCCTGAAAAGTCCAATAAGAGTTGCTTTATACCTTCCACTGTGGAATCCCTCTCCTAGAACTAATGCTTCAGGCAGACAACCAGGATAAACTGGAAGAAGATCCTTGCCGCATCATTGGACCTCCTTGCCACAAGAGGTTGTCAATGCAAGTGTTTATATGGATTCAAAACTTACTGGACAGATTAATGGAAGAAAACTCAGTCAAGGTTCTTCAAAACAGCCACCATCACTAGTTTAGGAATATTTATGCTGCAGATGACTGAAGACTGGAAGAGTATTTTGAGTAGTATCACCATATGCTTGCCCTATCTTTATGCTGTTCACCCAATATTTGCTACAGGCCAGAGACAGATTATTATAGTAGATGGGCCTTTTGCCTGACTCGTTGCTTTATTATTTTCTGCAGTGATGGTAAATGTTCCTGTCCAAAGAACTCGGTGCTTTACAGTAAACATCTGGATCCGTTTCCTTCACAGTGATTATTAGCTGACTCAGCTGCATAAATTAACCTAGCCAAACAGCAAAGGCATGCTGAGTGCTGTGTGGGTACCTGAGAGGTTCAATGCTGCCGGGATGTTGAGGGATGTCTAGTTGTTAGACTTTAGCAAAGCATATTTAATATATGTAAATAGGCTTTTTACAATGAGTAATGTTGCCAAATTTTCCAGATTGCTAGCACTGTCCTCCATTAAACTTGGAGGGCAAATTCACAAAATACATTATTAGGGGAGGGAGCAGTAATGCCAGTGAGTAAATCTGGTGATGGCCTCAATCTTGTGAAACAGAGAACGGGTATTCTTCCTTCAGAGCAAGGTCAATGTTATGTATTGTCAAACTGCTAGAAATAGTCCATGGTATTGTTCTGTTTCAACAGATTTAGGCAGAATTAAGTAAAAATCCAAAGAAAAATATCATAAGGGCCACAAGAAAATATTCTAGACAACTGAAACTGAGATTATGTTACTTACAGGATAATGCAAGTGATCCAAGTCAGAATTAAAATTTCTCTTAAAAGAATTGTTAAAGTATTACATATTGCAAAGAAACTTACACTGAGATCTACCATGAAAGGAAGAAAACATTAAAACTCCCACATCCCTAATGTAATTTATTCTAATGTGGCAACGAAAATCTTTAACCATCTTAAACACATGCTGTGTGTCTTCATAGGGCAGGGTTACATTTCTTTAGATACCAGAATTAGGTATCTTAGAAACCATCCTATATGGTCACTCCCTTTCAATTTCAAGTTGGTAAAAGATGAAAATGTAGAAGAAACTTTTCCATGGCAGTGTAGATATTTGAATGGATGAAGCAGTTTCAGTTAGTAGTGTGTGAAGAAGGCAGTTCTAGAGAATTAATGCTATGAGCATTAGCCAAAACAGATTTTGGATCTTCTCTCAACACTCCATTCATCTTGCTTAATCTATTTCATGTTTTATTCATGATTTTTTGAGTTCATTTACAAAATTACAATGCTTAACTAAATTGGTATGTTGCTAACAGACCTTTTAAAAATCCTCATGAACTCCTTTTCATGGTCGTATGATGCAAAATATTATTGAAAAATAGCTATTTTATAAACCTTGGGAAAGCTATTTAATAACTGCAATAACACACTCAAATGCAATAACACACTCTATTGATTTGATTATCACCAGATAAACACACTTCTTGGTTGGCTGAATGTGCTGGGCATAATGCACGCACTGCAAGAAACTTGGTGATTTCAGGGTTTGTTGTCTGAGTGTGCTTTGTGACCACGTTACTTCAGAAGCTGTAACGAGACAAGTCTACTTCTGTAATTACCACTCTCTGCAATTTTTTTTATAGAATCATAGAATAGTTTGGGTTGGAAAGGACCTTAAAAGGTCATCTAGTAGATTCCCATCATTATGTATTATGACTACCTACAACAGGACAATTTTATAAGAACACCAGAACTGCCTACTTCAGTGTATCTTTTGCTTCAGATAAATGATGGTCAACAGATTTAGCTGGGCTAAATCAGGGTAGAGGATGGCATTTTGGGTTTGAGGATCTCCCATCCTCACTTTTGGATTAGGATTCTGTGCAGAAGACATGCAGTAGTAGAGTAGGCAAAGTATTGTGGGATGGCAGAGCTGGAGGGCCACCAAAGCAGTCCACAGTGCAGAAGTGCCCATTTGAAACATACCTTGACAGGCAGTTAACTCATTCCTGCTACAGAATAGGAGCCCCGAGTCCTGCCCTTTCTCCAGACAGCTGGTGAAATGCAAGGCCTTCAACAAAGATCATGTTGATACAAGTCACTTCACAGAAAAGAACCTCAAACTGAGTGTGAAGCAAAACTTCTGTCTCACAAGTCCGAAGGATGGCCTAGTCTCCAAAACCAGCCACATTCTTAACATTGAACAGGGCATGCCAGGGGATGGGCTGGTCCCAAGGAAGGAGTTTGGCAGAGTTCTCAAAACAGACAGCTGTGTCAGCACAGAGTGATGGGCTTTGCCTTTGTAATTACCAATGAAGAAAGAACCCTTGGTATTCTGACAGATAGGGCCAGCTCAGTGTCAGGAACAATCCAGATATTGGGATTTACTAGGAAAGGAACAGGGACTGCATTTTGACAACCATTAGCTGTTCTGGTCACCATCCCTCTCAGAAAGGATTTACTAGAAGTGGAAAGGACATGAAGATGGGCAATAATCACAGTTATGGAATGGCTTCTGGTTGTTGAACAACTAAATGAACTGGGATGGCTAACGCTGAGAAAGATACAACTGAAGGGGATATCTTCACCCAGTGTGTAGTTAAGCTGTGAAGCCTATTGCTGGGCTGTTGCAGAGGCTAAATTGGATATGAGTCCAAACACAACTAGACAAATTAATAGAAAAAAATTCACTAAGCAAATAAACACAAAGATACCATCTTTGACTCAGGAAAGCAGAGCTGCAGCTGCTTGGGCACAGGGAGAGTATTTTCAATGCTTCTGCCTTCCTGTAATCTTCCCTACGGACCCTGCTGTCAGTCTCCAGTCACAACAGGTCCTGGCCTGGATGGGCTTTGTTTTACCTATTCTAACTGGCTTTACATTCTACCTGCAGCCTTTCTGCGTAAAGCTCCATGATCACATGCTAAAATATGCCTTTTCTCACTTGCTTTACACCTGGGGAGTGGCAGAATAACCAACCACTAGGGAGGAAAATTCCCCCCAGGCACTTCGGCTGTACATCAAAATGCAGATCATCTTCCCAGCTCAAAAGCTTGACAACTGAGAGCAGGGCAAGGGGGCAATCTGGCGTGTGCACTGAGTTTCCCCAGAAGCAGCCCAGCAGTGGCAAAGAACTGCTGTACCTGATGGAGACCAACATATAGCCCCTGACAGAGAGAAGCACGTTTGAGCCCAGGAGAGGAGAATGAGGTTCAGGAGGCTGTAGCATATGGGCTGGTGTTCTGAATCTCTCCTACCAATTTGTATAGCAAACCTGCAATTTCTGTGGTAGCCATGGAAACTAAGGTACTGGAGTACAATGAAACACATGTATGAATGCCATTGCCACCACTGAGCGTACATCACTCAGCATTTCTCAACAGCAAGGGCAAAAAGAAGGATATCTGTGTAATCACAGTTTGGTTGTGGAAAGTGAAGTCTAGATCAGGCTGAACAGGTATCAGAGCACAGCAGCTCTTCTGCTCTGACTGGGGAGTAGGATGGTTGCTGGGATGCAAGGCCAGTGTCAAGGAAGACAATCTTGTCCACTCCAGAAATAAAAACAAGGAATGGATGGGAAGAAATGTTCTCTGGTGAGCGGTATGAAAAAGATAGAAATCTGCCTCATTTTGTCTCCCTTCAGATTGCTAGTAATCTCGATGCCCATAAAAGTTTGCTTTCTGATGGTTTTTCAGTCAGTGAACTACAGAAGTCAATGGAGTCATCTCACCTGGAGTGACAGGCAAAAAATATGCTCCTGCTAGTCAATTTTCTTGTGAAAGAAATGTCTAGAAGCTGGTGAAGGACTCTCATTCAATGTACAGCATAAAGCTGCAAAGAACTGAAAACTAGGAGGCTCATTCTNGTAGATCGCTAGATTTTGTCTAACCACTGCTATTCAGGACAGTGGTATGCTAGTGCCCAGACACATTGGGTGTGTTGCTTTTTGAGAGAGCTGTGCTGCATGAGATTTTGAAATCACATAAATCAGTTCAGGGTCTGGCCAAAGGATGCCCTCCCTTAGGATTTGAGGCAGACCTGAAAATGGAGATGTTAGCTTCTCAGGATGGTTTACACTAAGAAACTTGAGCTGTAAAAGCTGGATAAGAATTTCAACAGGGAACAAACACTGATAACCCTTCAAACAAGTTGCAAAAAATGCTCCTAAGCTGTATTGCTTAAATACCGAAAGAGACAGTTAAGTCACAAAGGGGCTTTGAAATAGGGCAGAGCACAAAAGATTCCTTATAATTTGCAGCAGTCACTTGGCTTACACCTATAGGAAAGCTGACATAGAAAGGTGTCTAACAGAGAGGTGATACAGTCTAAAATGCTGAGACCGGACTGTTTTAGCAGGGAGGTGAACAGGCACCAACAGTGAGCCAGCTCGAGGGTCAGACCAGCCAAGAGCAGACAGCTGTGCTCAGCACTCCCAGCCCCACAGTCCGCAGCCTTGTAGCACCTTCTCTGAAATGGAACAATTAAGATTTCTAATATTAAGAGGTCCTTAACATTCATCAGATTGAAGTAAGAGCTGAACACTGTGGCAGGGATGCCAGGTCCTTGACAGTGGAACCAATGCATCATAACTGTGTCTCCTAATTAGGGACTCCTGAGTTCACATTTTTAATGGGCACAAGCATTGTTACCTCCTTAAATCCTAAAGATCAAAACTTAGCACTAATGTAGACCTGTAGAAAAAAAACTGCTGTGTGCTCAGTTTTCGTTTTTATCTTTTAAAAGGAAAGATCTCTGCCACTGATGCTCTCCTGTAAAATCTAAATCCTGGAGTCTGGATGTGACATTTTTTCAAGCGGTAAGTGTCACTGCACTCTGTATCTGTGCTCCAGCCAATATGTATTTATATATTAACTGTACCTATACCTGGGCATGAGGTGAAGACCTGTCAGAATTGGTTCCATTTCATGCTTTTTTGAACCGTGGGTTCACTAGCTAGTTCACAGATGCCTTACAGGATATCAGTCTCATCAGGTGCCTGATACCTGCAGCTTACGAGTAAAGATATTATCTAATTTAGGATGTCAAATTTGCAAACATGACAGCTCTATGACTGGATGGCCTCTCCAACCTGGCTGCCTTAGCAAACTTAGCCAGAGGTAGCCGGCCGTGTTGGCTAGTGAAGGGACCTCGACTGGGGATTAACAGGTTTACAGAAGTGTTAAATCTGGACACCAAGAGAGTACGATAGATTACATGCACGACACCAAAGTATTTCATACGGGACCTCTAAGTCACCACAGACTCCTCCAAATGACTTTTGTCATTTGGTTTAAGTTTATAAACAGAACTGAAATGTCATTTAACTTCTAAATTCTGTCCACTTTACTTTTGCCTTTCTTCCTCTCGACACTCATTTAGGTGAGCTTTTACATCCTCGAGTACAATACTCGCAATATTTGGGGGGTTGAACTTTGTCCCATTTTCCCAGAAGCACTTTCCCCACCAGATCCTGTTTCCTGCCTGGCATTTCCAGAGACATGTAATATTAAACAACTGCACAGAGGAACAAAGCTTTGCAATAGGTTACAAAAAAATGACACTAAAATTGGATGAGCCAGACTCAGCTCTGCCAAAGGGATGAGGCTCTACAGGAAAAACTACAGTAAATATTCACTGGCAGTTGAGGAAGAAAAATGGGCATTTAGTTCACTGGTCTAAGCAGAGAAGCAGAGGCAAGAATCACAGGTTAATTCTGCTCTGAACTTGAAAGTCACAGAAGCAAAAGGGATCATGGATCCCTTGTTAATCTTCTCCTTTACAGCTAAAATGCTGCGTGGCTGTAGCAGGATGTATGTGCTTACTGATATCCAGGTTAGACATTTTAAGAATTACTTGGAAGAGCAATAGTAGGAGGGAATTACATGAAAACAAGTTCCTAATTGCTGTTCCTTTTCTGGTTGAGGATCATGCACTGTTCGTGAGCAAATTAAAGATTTTAGCAAATGCACAGCCCCATCACAAGTGTCCCATAATTTCTAAAGTGGAATAAATAATTTCCAGTGAATAACTCGGTTGCATTCTGCCTGTGAAACACATACAGATCAGTCTGTCCTCAAATTATTCCTGGTCAATTAAACTTCACAAGTTCGACTTTACAAGCTGTGAATATTTGAAATTTGAGCTGCTGCTCAGGGGTGATATTGATTCTCTGCTCTCCCTGGTTGAGTGCACAAGCTTGTCTATGAACACTTAACAACTGAAAATTCATCTTCTACAAATACACAGGTGTAACTGAAATTCGTTTCCTTCATAAATTTTGGCTACTAAAATTCAATTACTTAAGTTAGAGCTTAATTTGATTTTATTTTTGTATTACACAAGCACCTAGAGTCAAGTCCAGCCAAGGTTGAGGTATTCTAGGTACTGCTGAAACAGTCTGTATCTTGCAAATAAATGTACTAGAGCTGCATAAACACTTCAGAAATGCAAATATGTTCATACCCAAAAGAAGTTGCATTTGGGGTAGCTGCATTTCTTCACGTATTTTTATGGCTACTGAATAGTCACAGAAAGATTTTGCATACCTCAGGAGACCAATAAATTACAACACATGACACAAACTGTCTGCACAAAAGTCTGCTTAAGCAGTCTCAGCCCTCAGAAATAAGAACAGTATTTTGTTATTTCAGGTAACCCATTAGGCACTTTAAATAGAAAATATGAGCTCAAATGAACTGCAGCTGACCAAACTGGATGTTTGTGATATTCAGTGAGTACTTTTGTAGTGAGGCTACAAAAGCGAGAAGCAGATTAACTAGTGAAAATAGGAAAACAGCACACGTGGTATCAGCGGTACCTGGTTGCAGCATTAGATCTCATGGGCTTGTAGCCAGCGGGTTGGACATGCAGCATCTCGGAAAAGCACAGAGCTGGTACAAGTTCAGGTGAGCAGCTCAGCAGCAATTTATTACTTGCAGAGACGAAGACACAGCTCTCATTACATCTCTTGGACATGCTCTCTCCATTGAAGGCAGGAGTCCCTGCAGTGTCCCTCCTGGATTTTCTGGAAGAAGGATCCCTCTCCGTGGACCAGGCACACTATTTCAGGGTACAGATGCAGCCGCAGCCAGGAGCTACAGGCACCACAGTGTGCTCTGCTGTCGCTCCTGTTTTACCAGGACTGTAGTGTTTCTCAGGCTGGAAATTTCTCTGTTTGGAGCCAAACTCTGCAAAGGGTATTATGTACAATGGGAATATAAGGTCTAGACTGTTCCCATGTTTTCTTTGTTATACCCTATACTTCCACTGCCCAGAGAGAAACCATGTTTAGACTATTGCCATTCCCTGTGCCACTAGACTCCAACTCCAAACAAATCCACTTCAGCTGGCTGATATGGTAAAGGCAGTGCTTAATTTCAGCTTTAGTAAGTTTTGGCTAACCTTTTCTTCAATCTAAGCCTCCTAATTTTGAAAACTTTAAACAAAAAAACTTCAGTCTTTGTAAACCCCATCTCATTTATTCAGAATTGAGAGTTACTGAATGCAGCTGTTTCTGTCCTTCTTGGCTTTCCAGTGGCCTCAGAAATTTGCCGTACAGAAAGGCTACTTAATGCAGACTGTTTCTAAGCTTAAAAATGGGATTTTGAGAAGGAGAACCACTGAGCTTTGGACAAAGAAATGGAGTTGGGAGAGTGTGAAGTGCTTGTATTTTAATTCTTTATTTAGAATCCTTCACTAAAAGGTAAATGAAAGATGCAAACAGGTCTAGAGGTACTTTAGGAAAAAAGAGATCTCTTTAAGCAATAGGGGTTTTTGATTGTCCAAGTGGCAGTTCAGTCATCATGGCTTGGTTTTGACAACAGTGACATTTAAGAGCAATGAGACACAACTTACCAGGAAGACAAAGCAAGAAGGGATCTCAGTGATGCACACAAGATACATGATAATAGCTGTACTAACCAAACTCTCCACTTAGCTGGCTTAATCTATGATTATCAAAACAGCTAATGAACTAGTAAACTCTTCCTATCCCACAGTCTGAAACACAGAGGCCAGTGTAAAAAGTTGTGAAAGAAAGATAAACAGAATCCAGGTAAACCCACAATACTATTCCTCTAATGCACCTGAGCTGGGAACTACTAGGGTCTGCATCTGCCATAACCAAGGCACAGACATCATATGAGGCACAAAAATCACAGCAACTTTATTGGCGCTGCTCTGAGACTACACAAATCCCTGGCACAAAAGTTCCTTCTGCTTTATGTAGAAATGCATTTGTTTTGGCTTTCTTCCCTTCTCCAGAAATGTCTTCTTTGTTTAAGTTATGTAAAGGCAACAGACTTGAAAGTACAATTAAAAGATACAGTCACTTGTAGGACTTGTAGCTCCATCATGCAGGAGCTAATCCAGACACACTGTAACATAGCTTCATGTTTCCTTCCACACTCCCTGACTTTAAAGCTTCCACCAATATTGTCACACAATCTTTTTGGCATTTGGCATTTGTGCCCACCGAGGTCACCAGTCCTTTAAAACACCGCAATGAGCAGACCTCCTGGCATTTCCTTCATAGTTTGAGTTATAAACAGGATCGGGCAGGACTCTCTTAGGTAGGACAGTCTCAGTAATACCCCCTGCCATAAGGATACAAACCTGGGAGGAAACCTGGAGCCCCTCTGCTCCCAGCTGAACCCTCACTGCTTTTATTAAACTCAGGAGAATCTCAGGCTCTGGCAGGCTCTAAGCTCTCCCTTTAAAACACTTTCAAGGAGGTAATATACAGCATAAGTGTTATGGTCTTCCTGAATTCCCTCAGAAGAAAACCTGTCTCTGCAGAGAAGTGACATGAAAAGAAAAAAAGGCCACTTATACTTTATTTCTTATTTCTTACTCTCAACTTACACTTTATTTCTTCCCAAAGTCCATGTTCTTTAGCCTGCCAAAAGATCTCTTGGCAGTATCTTTCAGTCAGATGTATATCACAGCTTCTCTGTCATGTTTTTTTGGCCTCATTTAGGTAGTGCACATGTCCAAGCCCAGGACAGTCCTTGCAGAAGGGGAATCCCGATTCAGTTCTGATGTGCTGCTTCCCAGTGCGCAGCTGATGTCAGCCTGTCCTCATACAAGCCCCACAATTTCACTTGCATCTGTTCCAATTAAATTCACCAGATAGCCAAAACTCTTCTGCCCTTTGAAAGTTATTGCCTCCCAATAACCTAATAAAAGAAACATCTGGAAACCTTTAGAAGTTTAGATATGTCCTATTTGATTTACTGTATGAGGGGAAGAGGAACAGGACTGAAACAATATGGGAGATTGGAAACAAATACATGGTTCAAACTTGAGAACTGCAAACCCCTGCTATTAACACCATGTCTCAGCAGTATTAATGCTGCATTGGCTTTGTGATAAATGAGATTAATATAAATTTTGTATCCATTAGCATCTCCTATCTCTTTTTCTCCAAACTACGTAGGACATCACTACTCACCACACCCTCATCTATACGCAAAAACTAAGCAGCTTCTTTACAGCACAAAATCTTCCATGTGCATTCAACGCTACATCCAAATTTCTGAATCCTGGGCTCTTTAGTGATTAAACAAAACAAGTTTATGGGACTGGCTGCTCCATTATGAATAAGACACCAGCTCAGAAGCGCTCGCTACCCATGATCTGGAGGGCAGGCACTCCTGACAGCAAACAGAGCTGCAAAGGAGATTGCTGCAGAAAAATGGATTCTGGCACTGTTTGAGGACTAGATTAGGAAACACTAGACCGTACAATCCTGTGCGTGCGCACACACATATCCGTGCTGTAAATACAGGTTGAGTTTCAAATAAAAGGTTCTATAGTTAGTGAAATCTTCTGTCCATACCTCTGCCCTTACCTCCTGATTTATTATAATTATTTTTTAATAGTTGTCAGTGAGGGAAGCTTTAGCAACAATTTGGGCCTTTAGTCTTTTATCAGTTTTCCCTAAATCCACTGGTTTTTCAGATTCACTCAACCCTGCAGTTACTGTGCACTCTGAAAATCCACAAAACCTTGCACAGGTTCCCACAAATGTGGTCTTTGTGATGTTTTTCTCTCCTCTATCCTGATATTAAAGATGCTCAACTTTTAAACATTTTCCCTGTTTGAACTGGGAATTGTCAGGTTAACCTCCAGACTGCTTCATTCTTACTCACTTATCTTTTAGTTTCCCACTTGAATGAGAAGCTTTTGCATGCGCCGATGCAAGGAACAAAGATAGGAAAAGTAGTTAAACTTGAATTTAAAAAAGTATTGTAGTACATTGCCTGCAGTGGAGCTACTATTCAAACATAGCTAGGTTTGCAAAGCTGTGCGGCAAGGTGCCAGCAGCGCGCTCCAGCTTCACACGTGAGTAGGAAACTGCTTTACTCGGAGATTCCCAGTTAACTTCACAGCTTGAAGGACTCTTCTCTCTTCAATTCAAGTACAGCTGCAACCTTCTAATCCTCACTGTAGCAGGTTGTGGTAGTTGTAGTCATCAGGAATAAAATACTTCTGAGCTTTTTTCTAATTCATAAGCAGGTTTTTTTTACTAATGTGCAGAACAAATAAGATGATAATATATATTCTCTGAATACCAGCAACAGAGCTTTGGAAAAAAATCTGTGCAGCAATAAGGTTGACAAGAACAGTGACTTTGCTGTATTAATAAATGAACAGTTCTGAAGTGTGGTAGATTCAGTTAAAGCATGATGTGGTACGAGCTAAGTAAAACTACTATATATCAGAAATTGAAACCATATCATATTTTTATACAAAAAGTAATTAACTTCTTGTACCTTCATTTTCAAATCCTGAGTTTAAAACCCCAATGGGCTCAATTTTGAAGTGCAGAGCAACTGCCCATAGCAAAATCACTTCGCTATGTCATAGGTTGGGAACTTAAGTCAACAGATATTTTGGAGAAGCTAATCAATAAAGCTATACCAACCTTTTGACCAAGAAGAAATTATTCTAGCTGAGAGATCAACTTATATCTTTCTTCCCATGAAGAGTTAGCAATTTTATCTAAGTGCAACATGAAGAGACAGATTCCCTGCAACCAAAAGAAAGGGGGGTTAGATTTTGTTCCACTGGGATAAGTCTAAGAGGAACTCCTATCAAATTCACCAAATAAACTTTAGCCAGGGTTTAATAATGAAAGAGGAGATGTGGCAGATGGTGGTGCTCATGGAGTAACGTGGTCTTATTTACATTTTCTCCCACTGAAAGGAAGCATTCAACAATAAAAAAAAAAAANAAAAAAAAAAAAAAAGGCGGCTCCTGGCAATGAATTTGGAAACTTCTTAGAATAATCTATTTAATACAGGAGATACAGAAGAATTATTTCCAAACTGGGATTTGACATTTACACCAGCAAGAATAATATCTCTAGTAATATTAGGGAGCCTGAAGATACAAGAGCTGTTAATACTTCCATTTCAGTACATAAACTTGTCATCAACTGGGGGTAAAGAAATCTGTTCCTCCATGGCATCGCATCACACTTAATTAAACAAATTAGGGGAAGGATACAAGGGGAAAGAGAAAGGGGGAGGGGACAGGGAATGAATTACTCTTTTTTTTCCCCTGAGTCCATCCATCACCGGGTACAGTTAGCAACAAAAAATCAAATTAGTTGCACCAGTGGTCTGTTCAAACCTGTCAATTTCTGTATTTCTAGTTTAAATTAGAGTAGAATCAATGAAGTTTTACAAAGATAAGTTAAAGTCAAAGCTTACAACGCACAGCATTCAATCTGCCTGCCAAGGCAAGGTTTAGCCTTACAGGAGTCATTAAGGTTAATGCAATCTATACCAATGTGACGGTAAGATGCTCTATTTTCATTACACCAGAAAGAAGCTCTGATTCACTGTGGTTAGGGCTAATTGACAGTTTCCAAATCGCACGGTAGTAATTGTTTACAGTTGTAGAAAGGGAGTATATTGTTTTCACTGCTGGTTTACTTGATACATTTATCCACTTAATCCCTCTCACTTAATTCTCTTTGATAGGTGGAAATAAGAAATAATTGAATTCTAGTATCTTTTGACATTTACTTTTCAGCTAAGAAACTGTTTTGCTTTTTGACCAGGAACTCAGGTCAGGGGGAAGAGCTTGAACACAACTGCCTCTTGCTTCTGAGAACAACCACCTAGCCCAGCTCGCCCAGCTCCTTCATTTATTTTGGACAAATCAAAAGTATGTTGTCTGGCTCCAGAAAGTTAGAAGATGTATTCAGAGTGCCACAGGTTTTCTTACTAACAAAAGCAAAGTGTGTACTTAGCCTGCTGCACATATGACTCATCTCTTCTACCTCCTCATCCTGTTCTTCAGATACTTGCTTGTAGCAGCCTCTATTTTGTGTGCTCTCATCATCCATTGTTCTCCTTGGAAGAAGTCGGGTACTCTGTTGCCATTGCTGAGCGTTAGAAGGCCCTACTTCAGGGCAGCTCTTTGTGTGAGGACATACTGATGCGGGACTTGGAGGAGGCGGTGGGTGAGTCAGAACACAGCAGAGGCAGCCCCAAGATCCTGCATGGCTGAGGTATGGCATAAGAAACCCCGGCGAACAAGCCCATCTTCCACACAAGGTGTGGATCTGAGGTGATCAGCAGCCTCAGGGGCTTGGTCCAGTCATTCCTTGCATTTGCAGTGCAGTAGCTCCAGGAGCATACCGAGGCAATTGCAGCTTGAGTAGGTCTCTCAGCAAACTTCAAAAAACAGCAGTTTAGAAACCATTCTCCTGAAAACCCCCTTCTGCCAAGCTCACACAGGACATTTTATAATATAGTCCTAGCTAGAGCAGCTTTCCATGCAGAGCGGAGAAATGCTTTCAAAGGACTGTGCCATTCGGAAAGTTTTCAGACAGGCACATCCTAAGGGACCAACAGAGCTGGCTATTTAAACGCCCTACTCCATGGAGTTTCTCTAATCTGATCTGGAGATCCTGCTGACAGCACTTTCTTGACATGAGATTGCCCTATAAGGGTGCTCCGTTCTGGGGGCTTCAGTAGGTATACGCAGTGCATGCTTAATGAAGTTCATTTTGTGCAAGGGAAGCACAGAAGCACACATTTGCCTCCAGGACAAATGATCACATGATTACAAAAATAAAGGAAGGTATCTGTTTATACGTTAATAACCAACAACACCAAGGTGACAGGGAAATAAGATTGTGACAGTTTGGCAAGGCTGTGGTAGATATGTGAAAGATAAAAAAAAAAAATAATATATAGGAGTTACCATTTGTAGAGTCAAATATATTTATTTAACTAGTATAAAATCAAATACTCACATGAAAAGCAATGAATTCTGCATGAACTAAATGAAAAGCAAACATGTTACAGGCTCCCTGAGTGAAGCTGAACGCCTCATGGTTTGTAAAACTGACCATATTGATATTTGATGTGATGGTGATCACAAATTCTGACTCACGTTTTCACATTGAGCAGTGCTGTGATACTTTAGGATGGATAAGCCTGTGGTCGATCACAACTCTTAATTTTCTTAGTGCGTTTTATTAACTTCAAAATGAACTCGGGAAACATCAGCTATTGAGGAAGGCGCCATGTGATGCTGCACCTGCTGAATCAGGTATTTCATGCTGTAATAAATCCAATCTAGAGTCAGCTGTTCCTAAATTGAAACACAAAGGGGTAAAATCAAGTGCATGCAGTTGAGTGTATTAGGTATTACCCAATATGGCTAGGGTGCAATATTAAGAATACAATAAACTGCCAGATACTGGAAGTTAAACGATGACCACAGTCACAGGGCCCAGCCACTACATCCAGTGAGAGATGCTGAAAGAGACGATTAGTTTGGGGGAAGGTACTCGATAACGTAGGCTTAATTCTACCAAAAAGTCATCCCAGAGGGTGTTTCAGTAGTATTCATGATGGCAGTGAAGTAGTTAAGTGAACCAGTGCTGAAGGACAAAGTTAATTCTGCTTCTAAGTCTATGAGTTAAGGTGGTGTCTGTTTGCACATGAGGTCTCTGAAGCATCTGTACGCACATCCTCCAGCTACTTTTTTATGAATCCTGCAATTTGCTCTCCACGTGAGGCTGCAAACCTCTGTGATTCACTGTCTTTCCCTACACGTGCAAGTTCAGCAACTTCTCCTCTCTTAGAGCCAGTGATGGGGTTTGCCAGGGAAATTCAGCTCTCTCAAAGCACAGAATTGCTTCTTCCAAACACAGGCATTTTCAGAGAATCTGTTTTAAAGCAGCAATGGAGATGGTAGTGGGTCCAAATCACTTCAGGACATGTGCTGCCCTCCCCCCTCCAGTCAACATCTTGTGGCCACATTCCCACAGCTGCAGCATCTCAGGCTGTACCTGTCCCTCACTAAGGCTGTCCTTTAACACTGGGTTATTTGTCTGTTGTTTAAGGACCCCTGAATCAATGAATCTTTCAGAAGGCTGTAATGTGTGAAACTTTGAAAAGCGTAATCCCACTCAGTTTCAGTACCCAGGACTGACAAATAACTTCCTCCTACTATGGTTCTTACATAGTTGTCTATTTTGCTCACTTAGCAAAGAACATGGTGACTAATGCATTCTGAGTCTTCCACCACATCACATCTCTCTGCCTAATCACTTAGTTCTTTCAAAAGCTTAAGGCAGCAGCCACTGAAAAATATGAGGAAAATAGTTCTTTATCAGCCAAGAGACCAAGTATCTAAGGACTCCTGTCCACCGCTGCCTGCAGTTACAGAACTTGTTCCAGTCTAAGATGAAGAGTTTTCCATGGACAAGCTGTCAGCTGCCTTCTCACATACACTGGACTTGAGCTGAGGCCACTGCTGATGCATTTGTTCAACAGTGTTTGATTTTACATACCAAGCAGGTTGCAGCCTACGCAAACATGACAGAATGGACTATCCCTGGAAGTGCTATTCCAGATATGCGCTTGCCATTTTTTTATTTTACTGTTAGCAAATTGAAAGAAGCTGAAAAATTCCTTCTCTTAGCTTTTCATCTTTACTTGCCTGAAGGACAGGAGGGATTCCCATGGTGTCCCACACAAGTCAGCCCATGCAATAGAGGACAGCAAAGCTGACAGGGTGCAATGGTTTGTCTATCCATCCTCCCTTGGCCATGTGGCACCTTCCACCATTCTTTCTTTTGACATTTTCAGCCTGGGAGCATTTTGAGTGTATGCAGTTAGTTACTAACATGAAGGGGCTGCCAGAGCCATTATAGGACTGTTAGTACTACTGAAAACAAAATAATTCACATCACTGATTAATGAAGAAGGCACTGAATAGATATACCTGAAGTGTTGTTTCTAGACCCCACATCATAGCCTGGACTGAAAATTGTGTCAGACTTCCAGTTTAACTGAAACGCTGTAGGAGGTTTGCAAATTTGTGCAACAGCATTCTCCTGCGATTACTTGGTCTTGCATTACTATGCTGTCCTGAGCAGACAATATTGAAACATATTTGATATTGTCAGGTTGCTTTTTTTCTATAAAGTTTTATTGTTATGTAAAGGAAGCATTTTTTTTCCCTGCCCTAACACATTTTCTTTCCTGCTCCAATTTGGTTAATTGACAGTTACCAATTTTATTTGTGGCTGCGTTTAGAATGTCAACAGAATATCTGATATCTGTCAGCAAAACTTTCGCTGTTCTCACAAATCACTATTTCTGTGAGATACTATCAGTGATACCTTCAACTTCTATGCCTTGCTAAGATTCCAGGTAAAAGCTACACATTTACAGAATCTTGGGGGTCTTTGATATTGTCCCACACTAAAATACAGCCATCTGGTGGTAATTAGACCTGTCAATAATTACTGGAGCTGAGTGAACTGGGAAGATATAAATAGAGACTTGTAAACGCCTCCTCTATTTGTCACAGCAAAGTAGCACGTAGATATATCGGCTCCACAGAGGCACGTGAGTGGCAGTACTCTCCTGTCACGAATTAGCTGTTTACTCGGTCTGCCTGGCTGACCCGCAGGGTCTGCTCCCAGAGCTGTGCCGCGCGGTGTCCGCAGCACCCCTGCGGTGCCCGAGACCCCCAACCTTCTAACTATAATCATGGTGATACTACAACAATTTAAAAAAAAAAAAAAAGCCTGCAAGGATGGTCTGGAACACTGAGGAGACACTGCTGTAGCTTCACAGCTTTGGAGGACTCCCCAACATGATGGATCCTCAAGGGAGCAGTGACACCAGCTGTAACACAGCTGTTTGCAAATATCAGAGCTATATAACTGCCTGCACACAGGTGGGAATCAGGGGCATGGGAGCTTCTGTACAGCTGTGGGCACGGGGCAGCTGAGCACAGCAAACTGCGCTGTGGTGTGTGTATCACACAAGCTGGCCAGTGTCATTGTCCCAAACCTGCTGAGAGGCTGGAAGAAGTGATGATGGGTAAAGAGGTTGTGTATGGCTGCACTGCTTTCAGGGGCTAAGCTGCTCCGCTGTACATCTAACGCTTAGATGAACAGGACCAAGCCTGAGAGCTCTAAATTTTGAGGGCATGTCAGAGTGAAACAATGGAAAATGGAAAACCAGAATTCAGACTCTCCACGTGTGTTCTCCCAGCAAGGAGAAGGAAGTTCCCAGGAGGCTCAACCTTAACGTCCTAGTTTCAGATGGAGGGGTGAAAACACAGGTCCAGATTGTGATTTACTGAGATCTGAAACACAGAGCTCAATACTCAAAATTTGATTTAAGTTTAGAAAGTGAAGCCCTGGCCATACTCTGTGCCTTTTAAGACCCCTTTAATGGAGTGATTCTGTTAGTGGTTAAATAAACCTGCTGGCAAAGCAAATAGCTGCAGATTTGCATACCATTTTGCCAGCTACTCAGTGGTTTACTGGAGCAGTCCAGTGCTCGGATAGAAACAAGACAGAAAACAGTCCAGGCTTTGCAGGGTTCACCATATTCTCCCCCAATCGCATTTATCTCTCAGGCCTGAGATTTGTTCATCTTGTGTTGCTCAACACATATGTGAGACCTGCAGCTGCTGCTATAGCTAAGCTGAGCATTTCAGCAGCTCATCCTCCTCCCAAACCATGTAAAACTTTCCAAGCTTAAGCAATTTTCAAAATTCATCTCAGGTCTAGCTAAACACAATGTGTCACATTTTCATTTTGACGCCACCAGTTGCCTGGCCCTGATACACTACGAGATGAAACCGCTTTTCTGAGTAGAGTTTCACTCTGAATTTTTGCAGGTGGAGACCCAAGTATATTTTTACACAGTGGAAACTAAATAAGTTAGAGTCTTAAGGGTGAGTCTGCTGGGTTTTACAGAGCTCCAGTGTGCCTCGATGTTTAATGCTTTCACTGACATTATTCAAAGGAACTTGTGCTGCAAATTCCAGTAATCCAATGCAAATGCAGAGTATATGCATGGACCACCTCTCACCTTTATAAGCAAAATATAGACTTCAGGGACTTTTATAACCTTGGGGAAAAAAGTGCACAGGAAATGCTGCAGCGAAGAGCATCTGCCATTGAAGAGGCCTCACTGGCAACGTCCACGGTCTGATCTGCCTCATACCCAAACCAGCAATCTGAGCTGGGCATTGCAAACACTGTCTACTAATGAGAAAGAGCAAAGCTCCTTCTTGTGTGAACCTCTTTGATAAATCCTTTCTGATTCAGTCCTCTAGGAAGTGAGTACCTCTAAGACAATTTGCTTACACTGCTTTGTCAGCAAGGCTCTCAGTGGGGTTATGGAAATTTCAGCTTTCAATCAATAAAGTAAGAGTAAGACTTGCTTATCTTTGAAAAAGAAGGAACTCAAAAGCAAATCATACTGTATTCAACTAAATAAAGGCGTTTGTGTTAGATCTCATGTAATACCACCAGTAACAGCAAATGGGCAGAGAAATACAAGAGGTGAGGATTTTTATAATTTCTTAAGCTATTTCTACTGTGCTGATACTTTTGCTGGCAACTTCTTTAACAGGCTGAGAAAAAAGATGAATAAAACTCAACACTGACAGCTGAGACACCAGTGTTAGTACAATTTGGCTGATGGGAGTTTGCAAAGAGGTATCATGCATCTAATGCACGGTCTATATTCCTCCATGTGCATGGGAGGAAAGGCTTTCAGGCTTTCTCACAGCACAGCTCATCTGTGCAGCGACCAAACACAGTGATCAATGACCCAAGCTGATACCACTTTTAAAGAGAAAGATGCATATACTGAAAAGACAATCAGATAATCAATGTGAAAATGACGCCTATAAGACTTCCAATCAATGATCTTTACTTTTTTCCTCTAGTCATATTGGCCTTTATTTAAAACCCATTCTCCCCAGAACATGCAGTGTCCACATAAGCTAAATACCTACCTTTGCCTGAACATCCCTTCCCCTTCCAAAATGCAGCATACTGATTAATAATGGGCTGTCCAGTCTTCTATCCATGTAAAGAACAACTTTATAGTAGCTTTAAACCTACAATACAAGTTTTGGAAAAACCTAGAGTTTGCAAAAAAATTCTGTGAAAAAAGAACTTCCATATATTTAGTGCCACCTCTTGAAAAGATCAGCCAAACCTGAAAATGCAGGTAACTGGGGAGTCTTCTCAGCCTGGAAAGCAGCAGCCACACACATGGAAGGCTCAGCTTCCTGGATGGCGAGACTCACATCATCTTTGCTTGGCTTCACTGATGAGCTCCATCCCCGACACTTCACGCAGGTCTCACTAGTGATGGTTACTGTTTTGTTCCTGTTTCAAGGTTGGTTGAGATTTTTAAAACAAGAAAATAATGAAGAGAACACATTTATATGCAAATACTTGCATTCATATATACATTTACACATTTGTACAAGAGGAGTTGTTTCCTGCATGAATTAAAAACCTGCTTGTAAACAGGCATTATCATAATGGAGAAATGCTTCAAAGGAAGGCTTACAAACAAAATTGATCTCAGTATAAATTTATATTCAATACCTAAAAGATGTCATTTTTTCAGGAGGTGGTGAAAAAGAAATACCAACTCCTCTAAATAAAACATTTAAATCATTCCTCATCAGTAAACCTGCACTAAAAAACATTCAACCTAAGTACTGTTAAAACCTAGCACTTTCATGTTGACCCCTCCTATATCACTGATAAGTAATGCCTGCAGATTAATATCCACCATAAATGCAAGAGTACCATGTAGGTCTGCAGGTAGCTAATACTCCATACGTACTTTTTTCCTCCCCTCTGTAGCCCTCTTTGAACATGTTTTTTATTATTGCTCTGTGAGAATTTTGTACCAAAGCATTGGCGTACACTTGTTCTCTGAGCTTGGCGTGGCCACACTGATTATATTAAACCCCTCACAATTTACAAAGTGTTTGGATTCATTTGGTCTATCCATTTTTGCTGCCCAACAAAAGAGCCAAAATGAGTGAATCAATTTTTAAAACAAATAGGACTTGACAGCAGAGACACAGATTTGTGTGAATGGCAAAAGGTGCCTAATTAAGAGCTCTAGGGATGACGAGGCTTTCATTTCTCTAATGAAAAGGAGCTTTGTGAGCTTCCAAGTGTTATCCAGCTCCAGCAGAATGGATCTCTTCTCCAGGGAGAAAAAGACAATTCATTTTTCATGCCTCCACTTAGTTCTGTTACCCATTTTGCCTTCTGTGTGAAACTTGGGTCAAAGCTTTCAGGTGACCACCAGTTTCCAAATGCTGAAACAGATACCTGGAAGGGATGTTTTCAATTCCCAGGCAGCATGGAGTTACCATTTCTAAAATCAAACTTGCTCACCGTGTCCCCTAACAGCCTGCCTAAAACACCTGGTATATTCTCTCTAAAAAAGCACAAGATCCCAGTTCGTTACTGTGTGTGTTCCAGTCATGATGGCAACACTGTGGCTGGATATAAATAAACTTGATTAGCCGAGCACACTGGTCTCCCTATTGTCTTCCATAATAAAAATATACAGAACATAAAATAAAAGGTTAATTGGCAGGATTGCGTCAACTACTGCACCGCTATTAGGAAACCAGCTAGGAGGTGGCTCTAACCAACAACAAAGCGTGCTCTGAACATTGCCGCTCATTTGATGTCCCCCAAGGGGAGAAGGCAGGGTGTTTCCACATTTGATTACTCCTTGTACGATTAATCTGGGCTTGCTTAATCCTCACCCACAGTGCGCTACAAGCATCTGCTTTAGAAGTCCATTTGAGTATTTTACAGGGTGCTAAAACTGAAGAAAGAGCCCTTAAAGCAGCAGATTTAATTTTCATTTTTGTTTTGTTTTGTTTTATAAATAAAGAAAAAGGCCCTTATGTAAACTGGGGAGGACTTATGGCTGTTTGGGCCTACAGCTGCAGTACTGTGCCGCAGCAATTACTGCGTTTGCATGGGGCTTGGGGCAGGCGCCAGAAGAAGCCAAGTTACTGGGTTTCCATCGTCTTTACAGTACTTACAAAGACTTTTGGAAATAGTAATAATATCAGCATCCAAACTCAGCCCGTGGTTTGCAGAAAGAACTTAGTTGTACTGTTCCATGAGCAGCATAACCCTGGGGGCAATCTTGTTTACAGACCCTGGCTGAGGCTGGACTGCTTCTCAGCCCAAGAGAGTGCTTTGAAGTGCCTTCCTCAAGTTATTCATAGTCTTTTAACCGAGGTTGTTCTTTAACCCTCCCTCCTTTCTCTTTTGCTTTAAAATGAGATTAGTCCAAAATAGCAAGACCCCTTTGTGTCTTAAATGTTCCTTGGCACACACCCGGTGAGGTGCATCTGGCACTGTTTTACCCAGGAACAGCGCTGCAGGGACCCACAGCAAAGCCTTCAGTGTGGCTGCACCCATGCTAAATCAGATGTGGGTCAAGAAACCAGGAACAGATTTAAAAATTCCTCAGAAGAGCTGTGATCTAGTGAAGATTTGGGACAAGTTGCAGATCTTTAGTAACATCTGAATTCAACCTGCCTGCAGGAAAGCACCTTGTTCTTGCGCGAAACAAATCCTTGTGAAAGAGCATCCCAAAGTGCACATTGCCCACCACAGCACTGAGCAGCCAGCCAGCCTCAGGCAGAAGACAAATAGGGCAGAGCCTGATGCAGAATATTTATGTGTTGTGGACATATTTGTGTGGCCACATTATTCCACGCAGGTGAGCAACACTGGGCATTTTGTCCATCGTAGCCAACAGGGAAGGTGGCTCACACCTAACGCCACCTCCTGCACCTCCATAGGCATTAGGGAATCGGGACCGGTAAGCACAGACATGTTTGTGCTTTAAGTCTGCCCTTATTCATGACCTAAGAGAGAAACATCTCAGTTGTGCCTAACTTTGAGAAGCAAAGAATAAAAGCAAGCGGGAGAAAAAAGCATTTCCCCCATATTTAAGCAGCACAGCTGCTGAGGCTGCAAACCCAAGCACGGAGCTTAATGAGAGGGTACAAATGCAATCTCCGTGAGAGTCTGTGCACAATGGGTGATGCTCTGCATCCAAATAGGGGCAAAATGGCAACTTCTCAGACAAAGATGCTTTCATCTGAGAGTTCAGTACATAGAAAACAGAGCATAGCTTGGTACCCACCTACTTATAAACTATTAGAGGTAATGAACTTAAACAAAGCATCTCCTTTTTCCTGGCAAACAAAAAGGAAAATCATTTTAACTAAACTGGCTTAAGTGAAACATGAGGAGCTGCTGCCAGCAATCCAATTTAGGACTTCGCATTTTTTTTTCAGTTCATAACCTTTCGAATGTACCCATTCACTTAGGCTAACTTTCCGGTGAGCCGGACTGTCTATTTCACTGGCAGTCTTTAAAGCTCAGTGGGGAAAGTTTATATTTCTTCCTATTTTCTCCAAGATAAAAACATCCAGATGGGCGGAAATTCTATAAAATGGAAGAGGACAGACAGATTTGCTGTTTCAGTTGTATGAATACACACACACACACACCCCCATTGGTACCGAAAAATAAAAACAAAGGAACCTGCCTATGATTCCATTCTTCATGTGTGAGTTTGTCCTTAACTGGACAGGAATAACAAAAAATTAACTATAAGCCCTCCCCCCAAATTCATAAAGATTAAGATTCGTTATTTTGTGAGCTCAAATTACAGCATCCATTTTGGCTGAGGGTGAATGTAGTACAGAACTGCATTTCTAAAATACAGCCTGACAACTGACGTTCAAAACCTTCCAAAACCCAGGTATTTTAGAAGATCTCAGTAAATACGTACACAGTTAGAAATTTATTAGGAAGAAATATACCAACCTGACCCTGCAACCCAGGAATACGCCTCTTACAGATATTACCATCACATCTTGGTTCTGAAACGTAGTCTGCAAAATGAAAATTATAGCCAGATTTTCATCTATATATGTAAATACTTTTACCTTTAAGTAGCGATTTGGAATTTTCATAAAAGCCTCCAAAGTAAAAAAGTTGGCAATCATATTGAATAGTATTATTATACGAACTATCTTCATGCTGTGCTCAGAACACCAAAACAAAACTGAATTTGAAATACATCTTGAAAAATTTCAAAGTGGATTGAATGTTAAAAATGAAAACTTGAAAAACAGTTTGATTATGCTGAAAAGTATTGTACTTGTGAGCAAGTGAAACAATGGTCCGTTAGGAAAAATGGACAGCAGCCTCAACTTGCTCCTTTCAGCTTTTGTTATAACCATGAATCTCCACTTGTGCTATCTGGAAGGCTTAATGAGACCTGCCAGTTTTTCAAAGCTAATGTTGGTTAGTTTATGGTTCTGCACAGAACAGACATTTCTGCATGCTTTGGCAAACAAGCGAGTCACATTTCAGTAGTGATGACTGAATTCATGATTTCTTGGGTTGATTTAAATTGAAATCCCTGAGTACTGTTTTGATTTTCAAAGGACTTTTTTCAGGACTAAGTCCAAAGGTTGTAAACCAACACCATTTTTTAAACCACACAAATCAGTCAGACCTTTTCTCCTGTAATTCCTGTGCAACCTACCATCACAGTGACCTCCTCTAAGGAAGTTTATAGAGTGTCCTGTTCTGATTTTGCTTGTTACAGCTAACATGAAAAAAAAGGCATCAAGGGGAAGAAGAAAAGTGGGCTGAATTGAAGTAGGACAGTTAATATGAAGTAAGAAAGTGCCATGTGAAAGTTGGCACCAAAATAATTTGAATCCATTTGGGTATTTTAGTATGAGTTTGTGTGGGCTGTTGCTCTCACAAGGGAGGAGTGATGTGAGCAGTCGTTGCTCAGTTAAATTGTAACGCTTGGGAAGAAGCAATACTTTGTGTGGGTTCACCAAACCAACCAATATAACTGCTTATTTCCAGTTTACAGGGTCAGAACGGCTAAGCACACCCGAGCGAGGCTGGGGGCCGGCAGCCAAGAGTCCAACCATCAGGAAAGTTCATGATGACAAAGAAAGGTCCAAAGTAAAGCTGAGAAGTCGAACTGCAGTTTGGGGACAGGTCCAGTGATGGTGACCAGAGCTGGATCCAGCCCAGCAATCCCTGGGGACAAGGCAGGTCTGAGGTGGAGCCAGGTGGATCAGCAGGGACCAATGGACAGGCAGGGGCACAGCTGAGGTGGGCTGGGACCAACACTCCTAGGATGTAGCTCAGGGAAGACCTTGGGTGATGCTGGTAAGGGCCACTAATGCCTATTAGAGCCCTCTGGCCCTGACAGAGAATTGTGCTGGCTGCAGAGAGCACTGCGACACACGGGCACCTTGTGAACGAGTCTCCTCCATGGGGTAGCTTCAAAAAAAGACCATTTTGCCCCCCTTTCAAGTCAACTGCTCTTCTCCTCACAGTTTTTCAAAAGGCTGAACAGTAACTTGAAAAGCACAACAAGGCTTTCCTTGCTTTTTTCCAGTGTTGCTGGGAATTCAGCTCACAAACACCCTATATTCTGAGAAAGACAAAACACTGGGAAACTAAATGCAGCGGCTCAGGCTTGTTTTACACAGTTGCAGATCTGCTGAGTTAAATCCGTGTAAATCACACACAATCTGCTGAATAACCTTGTCCTTCTCCCCCGAGGCAGTGGGCATACAGGCATTCCCATACAAGCTCCTCCTTCCTCTAAGAGCCATTGAAGCGTGGAACTTAAGGGAGCTGATGAGACCGTCAGTGCTGCAGTCAGTAGATGGCAGTTACACCTCTGCGAAAGCCTAACCTCGAAAGAGGGCAGATGTTGGTCTACAAAAAACGCGTTGATGGAAATGAAATAATACCTAAAAATAATTTAAAAAAGCAATGACTGAATTTCCTCCTTTCAAAGCCCTTTGATGTGGATGCCTTGGTTGGAAGTTATCGGCTTAGCTAAGAAACCATTTGTTCGTTCTTTCTTTCTGCTTCTTCTGCACCAGCACAGCCCATCTAACCCCTGTGTGAAACCCCCACAGCTACTGAGCTTTCCAGCTCCTAGTTTTATTTAGATCACCCAAAGAATTTTATTAATTTCAGACTTTGTAAAACTTAACTTTTGAGCCTAAGGAGTTCTGGCTGCATTCTGTGAACAACACATGGCAAAGTCTGACTTGTGTCTCCGAAGTAACCACAATCTTTTAAATCTGGAAGGAATGAGCTTTAAAAAAGGAAGAGAAATCCCTTAGCTCACAGGTCATGTAAACAGGGACTAAGAGGTGCTCCCAGGAAAATCCAGAAGGAAAAATAGAAATAATGTGTGTAAAAAGAAACTATTTAACTTCTTCCAGTATCACAGAGCTCAGCAGGAGTCTTGGGCCAAAATTAACAGAAAAAAGGCATAGAATCTATTTTTATCTTAAGCAGGTTGATTTTTCCTTGCTTCTTCCCCTATACAATCATTCGTGGATTTAAGAGCACTCAAAAGGCTGAAGAGTAATAGTTACTATTTATTCGATTCTGACTGAAATTAAGGACTATGGCCTTGCCTCCAAGGGCAGCATTTTCTTTGATTTTATATCCACACCCATTTAAGCAATCAGCTTTCCAAACAATATTTCACAAAGTTACAGGCACTGAGCAATGCTGTAATAAAATGAATGATTTTTAAACATTTGGCAGACTTTCATTTTCTTCCTGGATCGCTAGCGGAGCAATAGCGGGACGTTGCTCACGAGTCCGCAAGAGCCCCTTCCTCAAGGGACTGTTTCAGCTCTCCAGCTCCCGTGGCTGCCAGGGGCTGCTGAGCCTGCCTGTCCCCTCTTATTCCTGATGGATAACACTTCTCCTTTGTTTACTTTCAGAGTGAAAAAAATTGTGTAATATCCTAAGTTTGGGAATAGATTGTTGTGCAAATTATTCATGAGCTATGCATTATGTATAGGGTGTTGTAATGGTAAAAAAAAAGAGTAGCTTGTACTATCATATTTGCCTCGTCCAGACATTTAATCTATACGCAGCCTTATACATGGGCCACTTAGTTTCTTGTGTGAATAAAATACAGGCTTTCCTCAGCCTGTAGCAGGGAGATGTACTGTAATGCTTACTGCCCTGCTGTAGGTGCAACCTGTTTCGGGCTCTTTCCTTTCTGGGGTTGAGCCAGCTCAGCTCAGCTCACCACAGCCCCATCCCGCTGCACCAGTTCAGACGTTTGCAGTTTGACCCCAAGCCCCGACTCCGCTGTCAGTCCGTCTGCATCCCTGCATAGCAAACACCTTCCAAATAGTTTTCATCAATCGGAGGGAAGCAGCGGAGTTTCCTGCAGGTAATTCAGAGCAATTACTCAGACCTTCCTTTAAGCTGGGCTCAGACTGCGGCATTCGGAGCACATTACACAGCCTTGCATCCAGATGTAGCAATCAGGCATCCAGGGGGTCTGAGCGTCAAGAACCGCCAGCCATTTGGTTCAGGAGGGTTGTGACATGAAATTGTCTTTCATCTGTATGTTCTGCTGCGCTTTATTTCAGCATTCAGATGGAGGAACTTTTCTTGAAATAGTAAAAAGTGCTTTTTCTTCTGATGTTCTTTTCCAAGTATCTTTTAACAAGCATGGTTACACACACACACACACACAGAGTGTTGTAGGTAACAAAGAAGAGCAGTTGGAATTTCCCCTTGAATGCATAAAGGCAGTGATTGAGGAAGTAGCTAATCATGACAGCAAATGGAACATATTGTCAGGGGAAACAAATCTTTCGGAAGTTTCTAAAGCAGTATTTCATGAGGCGTAGTCCTCATTTACTCCTTGGACTTCTGCCCTGCTGGGTCAGAACATAAAGCTTCCTTCAGCTCTCAACAAAACATTTGCATTTTTACTAAAACCCAAACCCCCAAGTCAAAGGCTTTTCCCTTTCTCAGGAACTGTCATTTCTCATGAAAAGCAGAAAGCACCCAACAAAGTTTGCATTTCAGTAAGAGCTCCCTTTCCCAGTGGAAAGAGCAGGTTCAAGCTGAATTTAAGCAACGCTTTTCCCTTGGTAGTGATCTGATATGCTATAAACCCGCAATACTTGGGCTATTTTTCTGTCAACAGGAAGAGATGAAAAAATGTTCTTTGTGGACATAGTCATCTTTTTCTGGGTCGAATTTCCAACAGTACAAACCTCTTTTGAGTGCTTATCTGTTTAAAGGATGTGCAGGGCTGCCCGGTACTAACAGACCCTAATCTGTTCAGCACAGTCCAATTTCTCAAATCTGAGAATGCAATCAATTTTATGGTAAAATATAGGACTGTAAAAATCTGAGATTATGACATTTCATGCCTGTTCACGCTCCATTACTGGCAGACTGAAACAGTAAAAGCAAAAAACTTTCCTTGCTGATCACCAGTCCTACAAATCAGGTGCAACATCTACCTACACAAGTCCAGCAGCACCAGGGTCCAGATACATCTTAAGAATTAAGTAAGCATTGTCTTTTTCTCCTTTCTGTGCTAACTTTGTCTTCCAGGAACATGCAAAAGAATTTTCTTGTTCATGTTTCTAACACTGTAGCAAGAGCAATAGATAAAGAGAGCAGAAAGCACCCCAAATGTAACCCCAGTTACACAGGCTTGACAGTCCAAAGAGGATCTACAGGAATAATTTCATATCTTGATCTAGTGATGAACCTTTGAATGATGACAACGACTAGCAAATCTCATTAAAATTTGGTCATTCTTTAAGAACAGAAAGAAGGACAGTGACAGCTTCTGCCTCTGGACTAATCCGTATGACAATCCAGTGAGGCTCTGGGACTCCCTGCTCTGCCAGTGGGAACGCAAGCAGCTTTATTCAGCTGCAGGGATGGCTTCAGGAAAGCGGCACACGGCTCCGCTTTGTCTCTATAGCAGCATCTAAGGTGCTAAAAGTGTTTTGTTTGTACAGTGGAAGCATATTTCTGTATCAATAAAGCAGTCCTTGGCTACAAAGTTAGTGACTTGAACCTGTGGGGCATTGCAAAGGCCTGGGAGAAAGGAAGGGGAAGGGTTGTTCCAACAGAGCAGCACTGTGTGAGGCTAGCAGCCTAGAAGAGCCAGGGGCTTTCAGAGGATAAACACATTCACTAATTAGAATTCACAATCTTTAGTGGCAAGATGTAGTAAAAACTATTCACCACCTATTAACAGTGTGTATTTATATGTACACATATACACACACCTCTTAAACCCAATGCTTTCAGCTTCACAGCCCAAGCACACATGTAGGTAATTTAAATCAGGCATCAGTCACAGGAGACTGTCAATCTGTTAATGCTCCCATACCAGCGATGCTGGTATCTGATACTGGGTGGTATTGTCTCAGTGTTTCTCTCACTCGTTATAGAGACAGGAAACCCTTTAGAAAACTGCCTTTCATTCAGGTCAAGGTTTGCTCAACTCCTACTGCAGCAGAATATTGCCCCAACCCCAGACTCCTGCGCGGTCTGGGGATACAGATACCAGCTGGGACAGAGCCATTAGCAGCGCTCACCACAATTCACATTTCTATTGCAGGAAGAATTATGGACTACTTTTTATATAGAAGTCAATCAAGTATGCAATTCTGAATAACTTGATTTTGTATTTAAATAAACTAGCATTCTCCCTGCCAGCGATTCCCTCTTCTCCAATATAATGTAAATAACACTTTACACATTTCATTTTTTTACGGTCTCTCTGATTGTATCTTACACTTTCCTTCAACAATGAAAATTATTCATAAATAATAACACATTTTCCCAGAAAAAAGGAGGACATTTAGATTATTTTCCCCTCCACCTTTTCAAATAACTTTACATTGTGTGACAGTTACCCATTTAACTGTACTCCTGCTGCTGTAACAATTGTATTATTTTATTTCCTTGCACTTCTAAGGCTCGAATGGAAAGAAACCCAGTGCAATGTATGGAACACCTATGAACTCAGTTCTGCCAGTTGCCAGTAAGGACAAGAGACCTGCGCAGGGAAACCACACCAATACAGGCTCCTTCACAGGAACGTTGCGTGCACAGAGCAGCACAACTTTCAGAAATTACTTTCCTGGCACTTCCCATAGAGAAACTATATCCTGTCCATGGGCCATTATTGTGAATAATTATGAAATTTCAGGCCCCTCCGAGCAGATCAGGACTGGAAGAACTCTCTATCCCCAATGTTCATGCATACCATTTACTAGTACAGTGATTAAAAATGTTCCCAGAAACAGATGTCATGCAGAGGGCCCAAGGAAATGTAGAGTGGCAGCTTCAGCACATCAACTTCCGTGTGTGCAAATATCTTATGATTGTGTACAAATTTTGTGCTAGAAAGCATAAAATTAACACAAAACTAGAAAACACTTTGCTATTAGTCCCCAACCCAGTAATCATTAGCTTCTAACACCAACAGGCATTTTTCAATTTTAAGTAATCACAGATTTTCATGCCAATGTACATAATGTTTTAAGAAAGTCTTGTATTAGAGCATGGTAATAAATAAATTGTGCTGAAAGCTCCTCTGATCACTGCACGGAAACACTTGCATGGATACAAGACAGACTTGAAAGCCGAAGCTTAACTGCTGTAGGCAGGACTGAAAAAGCCTGTAAGAGTACCTAATACAAAGATGCACCAAAACAATGTGGGAGAGACATCGTGATACCCCAGCCCCCCAGGCAAGATGGGCAAGTGGCATTTACCTGGCAGTGGGACACTTAGTGACCTTACAAAACACTCTGCTGAGTCCTTGTGAGCTTCAAGTGACCAGAGCTCAGGGAGCTGGGTCCCATCTAACGGATGGGGCCTCGACAGCATGTGCCAAAGCCTCAACAAAAAGAGTCTTCTTTCCTCTCCATCTCTTGCGGCAGCACTCCTCTGGCAGAACAGATCTGGGAAAAAAAAAAAAAAAAAAAAGAGAAAGAAAAAGATGTGCTATTAGTGTAGCTATAGAGACATTTATAAACCCAGCACAGAAAGGGGAGCTTCTTTTGAAGCTTGTTGTGTCTTGCAGTACTGCCAAGAGTGGGGAATCAGAAAGGACTGATCATATTTGGTCTTCCACAAAGAACACCCGCCTGCCTGGACTGAGTGACTTTCAAGGAAACCAAACATTTTCTACTGCCAATAATGAAGCTTATGTCTAATCAGAAGGGAACAAGAGAAAAGGCTTTTCAATTATGTGATAGATAGCCTGCACTCCTGTCACAGCCCAAAGCGAGTGCTCTTCGCAGCTCAGAAACACCCTGCAAACACGCAGCAGCCGCACGCGCAGAGCTGCGCTGGGGCAGGGCAGAGCACGGGCCGTGCCAGGGCCACGGGACAGGGCCGCGGGCTCAGCCGGGCATGGAGTGCTGCAGAGGGCGGGCAGCTGAGCTCAGAGCCGGAGAAGCGTGTGCCGGCTCGACAGGGTGCCTCGGTCCCAGCCTGGGCATTTATTCGCTGCCTTGGAGAATTTTCTGCCTAATTAACAAACTAGGTGGGGGGTTCCTTTGTTTTCCAGACCACCAGGTCACAGACCAAAAAAGCCTCCTTTGCTTCTCACCCTGACTCGATTTCTGTGATCGCTGCTATTCTCAGGAAAGCATCGGGCATGTTATAATCATCCTCAAAGCTTTATTTATCCCCCAGTGCCTATTTGCTTTACCCTGAGGTAGCTGTTTTCTCTGGCTGAGTAGAGGGTATGTCTACACAACATGTGAATGTGTGATGTGCGGCACAAATGCCCGAGCAGCCTGTGCGACGTGGCCTGCGCACGGAGGCAGGACACACACAGGGGCTTGCAGGAAGGCTACAGCTTGTGCTTAGGGTAGGGTCCATGCGCAGCCTCTGCATGGGCTGGCAGGCTCGAAGCAACAGTGCAAGCACACCGTTTTTTCCTGCGTGCACACACCCTGTGACTGGTGAGCACCTTGGTTTGCAAAACTCTTGTTTTGCAACTCCAGATTATTCACGTAAGGAAACCTGAACTGGCTCTTAATGCCCTGCAAACTGCTGTTAAGGCCTCTGCAACTTGCACCACCGGAGGGATTCAGCACGTATCACAAACGGGCACCACCGGCAGTGGGTCACTAAGCCAGGGGTGGCGTGGGCAGTGTTGGGTGCCGGCATTTCCCCCTGGGGAAAGGCACAATTATAAGAAGGAAAGAAAAGCAGTTTGAAGCACTTAAACAGATCAGAGGAGAGATGGACACTGCGGGGAGCAGCTTCTTGTAAAATGACCATACTGGGGCTGCAGCTCTTGCGTCTGATGGACCAAAGAGACTACAACCAGAAAGGCACAATGGAAAAAATGCCTATGGAGGGTCACCACTTTGATGGGAAAACTGGGACCAGCTTCAGGTGCAGGAGTACAGATCACCCTCTGCGGTCCTTCCAAGTGGGTCCCTGCATGGAGAAGCACTACCAGCTGCCTGCTTATCCTGCCTCCGGTTGCACTGTTGCCTGCTCCTTCGGGGACCCTGCACACCCATAAATACTGAACAAAGCAGAAGGACCAAGGGGTTAAAACCACTCCAGCAGCAGCTGTGTTGGTTAAAAGCATGGAAGATGATCTTACTTAGGTCAGTGTAAATCAGAAATACCTCCAGTGACAAAGAGGCAGCAAAGTCTGTCCGGGTGAACAAGGCTGGAATCAAGCTGACAACAATTAGAGTCTTTTGCTATTTTTCTCCTCCGCTTCAGTTGTTTACCTCTGCCTCCCTGCCTGCTCCCTGCTTTTGACGTGTCAACTAAAACATATTTGTTCACAGTCTCATGAATCCTTTTTTTCAGAGACTTCCTTGAAATGTTCAGATTTCAGATGGTCACAGGGTTTTGCCTTTAGATTTCAAGCTCCTCAGGGCAGAGACAATGTCAAATCAGTGTGAGGCATCGTGCATACTAATGAGGCTATAGAAACAGTAACTGTACATAGAGTTAACACATTTTTTCTAATCCACATCCTTTAAGCATTTTGTAATCCACACTGCCAAGAATCAAGGGCAGAAAGAGCAGGGATGTCTTGCTCCTTCCATTAGCTTTTTCAGCTAACAAAGTACTTTTTCTGGTGTGCTACAGCATATCCAACTCAAGCATGGCTGTACACTGTGCTCTGTAATCAAGAGATCTTTCTTCCCCTCTGCCACACATCTTAAATCACTGGCTTCAATCACTAAAAATGTGCTGCTCCCTGCAAAGAGTTAATAAGACTCCATAAAAAGGCTGTACTATTACAACTTCTGGCAGTGGCTCATATGTACCAATCATCTCAATACAGGATTTTTGGCAAGTATTTATGCTTAATTTTCTATGTAAATGGCTATTTTATTAAGAAACCGCATGTAGCTGCTTGACATTTCACTTTAGCATGGATGAACTTCGAGCAGACACCTCCTCTTGCAGTGGGTGCCGCACTCCAGGACTCAGTGCAGACACGCAGGACGGCAGCATCCAGCACCCAGACACCACAGCTGCCTCCTCCAAAGGATGGAGAGCAGGAGGTTACCAGTGGGGCTACACAAAGTACATCCCAAAATGACATCATGACTTTAGATAGACATGATGAGGAATACTTCACTGAACACTTCAGGATTTAGAGATGGGCAGCTGAAAACTGTGCTGTTCAGACGCCTTCCTGCCTCCCAGAGGGCAGACACTGAGAAAGATCTTGTGCTGCTGAGGTGACCTGTTCTGGTCCCCTGAGTTCATCCTCCCAATTTTAAATGTTAGCGCTTTAATGTCAGAATCTAACACAAGCCAACAGTTCAAAGGTGAAAAGCATTTTACAACAGAATGAAAATCATAACAGTGTTCAGGAGGCTCAAAATGACTCATTTCCCAAGGGGAAATTATTGGTATTCTCTCTCCAGCAACTCCACTGGTGTCAGTGTCATTAAAAAGAGGGGGTGGGAAGACAGATAAACAAGAAAGTCTTAAAAAGCAAATATGTTCTAACTAGTGGTTATCACTGCACTTAATAATTAGGGTACTAATTAAGAGGGTAAGTAGCACGCTAGCTATTAGCTTCTGGTAATTAGTGGTTTTTCTCTAGATAATAACAAGCTGAAAAGAAAATAAAAAGACCTGAATCCATTTCACCATTCACCCTGTCCACATCATGAAAACCTATTACACGTATTAATATTAATCATTAGCACCACAAAGCAATACTTTCAGATTTTGCAGCACCTTGTAGCTCAGCATTTCAACATGTGGTTTTTTTACATGCGCAGACTGGACCTTGATGATGTCTAGTGGGATTACCATTATACACGCGTAAGTCAACTCCTTAAACCACCCAACCTTAACACTAGCACGACGAGGTAGCTAAGAGATGCATGCACACACAGGTGATCCAGAGCTGGACTGCATAACGCTGCCATAGCAGGGAGAAAGCACAGAGAAAGTCTTTCTGAGAGCAGGGCAAATATTTTTCAGAGCAGTGTCCTCATAGATGGGAGACTTGGATTTAAATATCTGAAGCTAAATCAGGCAGGGAGTGAGGCTGAGTTGTCTCATATACCTGTCAGGTTGCACTCAAGGATGATTTACCCCATGATTTACAGTACTTTCATCTGTGACACAGGGTTTTCCTGCCTTGCCCCTCAAACCTTGGCCCTGCAAATGTCATAAGAAGTGGAGAGCCGTGCCCAGGTCCAGCTGCGTTAAGGCAGGAGGAGGGGGGTGATTTCCTTGCAGGACTCAGCACAGACTGGCCTGCACCTGCCTTGTGGTTCTCTATTTATGTACTTATAGCCTCAACACTGATCAGATAGCAAAAATCGATCAGAAGTGATGTTTCTTGGATATCCTTTCAAGCTGCGATGGGCAGGCCCATAAGGGGGTGCATCTATGCCAGCCTGTTGGTTTTTATCAGGAAGGAGCAAACCTCCCCATGGCCCTCCGGTTATTGCGCTTCAGTTCACACCGCAGAGCAGTGCTGGAGTGTGACAGCTTTGTCTCTTGGGGCTAAGCTAAGCCAGGAAATGCACATGAGCTCTGCACCTCACATGCTGGCCCCTGACACCTTAACACAGCTCGTGGGAAGCCACCCCGTAGGAACATGCATAGTGTGGATGCCGGTCCCCAGCACCTGTGGTCCCACCTCCACCGCACCACAGGGCTCGGTGATGGAGACACAGCCCATGATACAACTGCTCAAAAAGGACCACAGCTTGGGCAAGCAATTAGCCATATGGTTGTTTTTGACTACTTATGCAGAAAAGAAGATGCTTAAATTATGTGAATTGGGTTAAAAGTAACTAAACAATAAAGAACTTGAAAATTCTTGCATGTCTGATTTTATGGAGAAAAATTATCAGATGACTATTTGCTTGTACATGTTGCTTTTCTTTTGCTGATTTCACGGGGTTTATTAAGATACTACTTAATGCTGAACTACATTCTGTGTGTTCACTTTTAAAATAAATCTTTGTGTGGGTGTAATTTAGGCTGTGGGTAGATTAATACTCTCAGATTTGCCCATGGATAAGGATATCTATATTAGTTACAAAAAATCAATAATGTAAAATGTAATATCTTGCTCAAGCACCTTTTTTGTTCCTAAAAGATAATGTCTAATTACTATGTTGCTGGACACAATGTAGAGGTGTTAGATACCACTGAAATAGAGTCCTATCTGGGGTAAAAGCCAAAAGCCACTCTAGCTAGCTAAGTTACAGAACTGTAATGAAAGACAATGAAGAAAATATTAGATCTTATGTTGCTTTTAGACTTAGCTCTTACCTGTATCTTCTCACACACTTCTAGAAAGCACAGGAAAAGTTCTCAGACTGCTATTGTCTTGAGTCAACTGGACTTTCCTTGACTTTTAGGAAAAAAACCCACTTGAAACACTGAAATAGAGAGTTATTATCTGCTAAAGCTGCATTCCTATGCTCTCATACATTTCAGCACCATTTTATGAGCAGACACACACACGTGCACACACATTGGTCCCACTGGGGAAACAGGGTTATTTAAAAAACCCCCACGTAACTAAGAGCAAATATGAGCTTCTTAGAATTTTTTTTTAAATCTGTATTACTTAAAATGCATCAGTTGCTAAATTTAAAATTGTTGGTAAGTAAACAGTAGGTAGCATTATAGAGAGCCACTCTTCATAAAATTCTAATTATCCCTTTCCTATTTGTTGTGACATGCCCTCGCACAGATTATGGGTTTGGACTGATGCCCAGTCTTCTATTTTGAAAATGCAAAGTAAGCATGAGAGGTTTGTATAACCTCCGATTGGTTTTCTATGCATGGTTAGGACATTTTGTGAAGCTGCTGCAAGTGAAGTTAGCTCAGGCTGTCTCACCTGCTTCTTCTCCTCCTTTCCTCACCCCAGAGCAATCAGTATTTCTCCCCGTTGCACGCTCTGCAAAGTGGAGCTCCTCCAAGACGCTTCTTGATGGGCCAGTGACGATACCTCCAGAAACACACTGTAAAATCATTCATAAAAGGCATTTGTCTCAAGATACACTCCATCGGTGCCCCTGGCAGGATCCCCTCACTCAGCCTGATGTTGTCTATGCAAGGTTGTTGGGTCAAAGAAGCGTTGTTCAGTTGCTGTCCTGCCCTCTCATGGGAGCAGTTCCCACTGATGTTCCCATCTGCGCTCTGAGATGCTGGAGAGTAAAAACAAAACACCCCTCTCAAGTCTTCCAAGATTCAAGTGGGAAGCAAGGAAGAGAAAAGCACCAGTGGGTTTGGGAGCGTCCAAGT
Organism: Anarhynchus alexandrinus; assembly: GCA_008711295.1. Lineage (NCBI taxonomy): Eukaryota > Metazoa > Chordata > Aves > Charadriiformes > Charadriidae > Anarhynchus > Anarhynchus alexandrinus. Next base: position 11,375 of record VUYV01000984.1, on the reverse strand, counting down.
CACCGACGTTTCTTTCAAATTAGCATGGTTTTTTTTGTATCCCAGTTTTTTGTGTCTGATTGCACAGGGTGAAAGACTTCCAAGTATGTTGTACAGACAACCTCTTCTCAACCCTGAGAGCTGAGGAAGTCCAAGTCACGGGACACGGTGGGCACGGTGCACGGACCATCCCCACGGCTCGGTGACTAGTCCAGTGTGATCAGCAGTGAGGATATGTGTGGCAATAACCACTATATCAGCTCTAACACACTGTATTGTGTATTTAACCTCAAGGCTATTACCATTATCCAGCTTAGCCAAATGAATGTAGTAGAAAAACATTTACAGTTGCTGGAGGATTAATCTTCTGAATGATGCATGGATTTTAGAGAAAATGCCTTTGATTTATATAATGCTATACTAGGGGATATAATTTCAATTAGTAATTGCTAATTTTGATTTAGTATGTTACATACTGGATATAGCAGGTTTATTATGGTTACATTACCTAATTTATTATGATATATATTTACTGTAATGGGAATATATATTAATCAATAGATACACTGATTAACTAGGGACTATTCACTACACTGCCACACTGGAATAACACAATTGAGCCAGTAACAGACACAGAGTATTGTCAGATGCTGTGAATGATATATCTAATTCTGAATTTTACCTTGGAATAAATAAAAAAAAATAGGCAATGATTATCAAGCTCAGAAATGAATGTATCTGTTTTAACAGGCAGTATGTCAGATGTAGTAGCTGAGCTACTTGCCCAGAGAGTCCAATTCTTCTCCAAGTAGATGATTTATATATTTTAATATAAAATGTATCACTCACCAAACAGTTTCTTTCAGTATGTGATATATACATTCCACCTGTCAAATACTTTTTGATACTGTAATATATCCCATTGTCTTGCTTCTTTCAGGGGAGTCTGTTTCTAATTCTTTACATGCTTCCTGTGTTAGAACGATATCAATAGCATCTTTCATAAAGTTAGTCTCATGATGGCTACGCAAAACCTTTGCTTAGCGCTTTGCATAGAGGACTGTAAGCAGCTGAGTTGCCCCGGAGAAATCAGGACCTGGTAACGCTTCCTTTCCTGCTCTGCTCCTGGGCATGCCCCACGATGCTGCCTGGCAGCACGGGAAGCTGCTAAAGAAATAAAGAGCATTATCCAAAAAGATACACTCTCCCCGCAGTCACTGACAAAAGGTGTGGGAAGCTGTAAGACCAAAGCCAGAGGGACAGGACCTTTAACCCCCCTCAAGCCCTTAGGAAGGTTGCTTGTGAGCTCGTTCCACTGTTATGCTTACAAAAACACGTACCGAGTTTATGTGGGAATAAAGGCACTGTTTGGCTCTTTGGTTTGAAAGAATACCTGCACAGCTTTCTACAGGGCTTTGGCTGTCTTTTCAAAGTTTCGTCTCAGTGGCACTCTACTGCCTTGATGGACAGTGCTCCTATGCTGAGTAAATAAAAATGGAGAGCTGGAAAAGGCCTTGCAAGATCATCTAAGAACCCCCTCGGCGCAGAGGCAAGACAAGCATCCGCGGATGCTCGCTCTTTCTTCCAGCCTGTGAATTATTTTACACATATAAGTCAAAAGAGCAGGACATTCCCAGCCATCATATGGAAGGAAACCCAGCACCCGGCTATAACAGCCATCAACAACTCCAGTCACACCAGTAAGTGAAGGGTCATCCCCTGTTGCCCTTCTTTATCTAGTGACCTTCTTCTGGAACTGCAGTCCTTGGGCTGTTTTCTGCTCAGGACAATCCACGTGCCCACCCACTGGAGCTGCAGCCCACTGCGGATCTCCAGCATCCGCAGTTCCACGGAGGGAGACAGACGCTTTTTGTGGTCTGTAAGCACTCAAACAGTGCCCCACAATTCCAAAACCTGTTTGTTTGACTGGTTCTCCAAAATAATCACAACATGCAGCACATTGCACTCTCTCAATCTCCAGCAGTCAAGAAACACTTCCTAATATGCCCCTTGCATTTTGTTTGCAGCAAAATTTACATCCTTTTGTCTTGCTCTTATGAAGAGAGAGACAGGGGACAACAGGGAAATAGTATCTTCACCTATGGGATGGCTACTGTCATAGTTGAGACTTTTCTTTCCTGTGCTGAAATTCTGCTTTTGCTTGCAGATCCTTTTTTTTTCCTGACCTCTCCTCTTTCTTACTGCTGTCTTTCAGAATATCTCAGACTTGTCCCTATCATTCTCATCCCACGTTGCTCAGAACGGGAGGCAAAGTCAGACATAGACCTTACCAGTTTTAACTGAAACAAAATAAAAACATTCTGTGGCATAGATAGGATACATCCAACAGCACATCCCGGGATGACACATGCCACAAAGCACCACATTGTTGGTTTATATTTAGTTTGTCAACTTGAGCTACAGGTCTTCTGTCATTTTTTTATCTAGCAGCATTTCTCCATTTTACCACTTTTATTTCTCCAGACAGTCAACCTCAGCACCCCATGGACAGCATTGGTGCACCCTACCGTGAGAAAAGGGATGCCAATGAGGCAGCCAAGCTCCAAGATACAACCCAGATCAAGGTTCCTATACTCCATTCACATTCCATCAGCACCCCCACAGCAGCAGAGCAGCGGCCTACATACGCCTTTCTGTGGTGGGTGCTGTTGTCAACGTGCACCCGGGTTATTTGGCCTGGGATGAGAGGGGAGAGCAGACATTTGGCTGATTGTTGGGTGATAGACAACATGCAGAGGACCTACTGTACAAGGGAGAAAAGGAACTGTCACCTGTAGACATCAGTGATTATAAATCATGTCAATGGCAGAGGGAGTCTGTCAGCTGAGACCAAAAGAAGTACTTCCAGCTCAGCAAAAGTAATTGGAGAACTTCTGAGAAATGCAGGAGAGGGCAAATGGCTTTTTGATTACCAAAACCAAAATCCTCAACTCCTCTTCCCCAAAGCACATCTAGAGAACACAAAACAGGATTTCAAGGGCCAAGTACACCAGAAAAGCCACTGTTTGCAGCGTAAGCAAAGGCACTACTTAGCATATGAAGCGCATATGCAGCAGAGGAAAACAGAGGCTAGTTCCAGCAATGAAAAAAAATCAGCCCCAGAGTGTGGATTTGAAAACCATATGCAGGTTTCTAAGTAACCAGCCTGATTTTTCTGAGGGCTGACTAGTTCCCAGCGAAATCAATAGGAGATGTCGATTGCTCAGTACTTTTGAAAATCAAGCCAACTCTTCAGGAGCGTAAGTAGGGGCCTGAAATGCCTGATTATGCCACATTTGAAGTCTGAGCCTTGATACACAGCAATGTGCCTGCTGTTCGGAAACATGTCTCACAACATGCACATCCTCTGTGAGGATGAAAGAGGAACTCTCCCCGCAACAATCAGACTGGGGACAGAAACCTCTATTCCCTCCTCCCCTTATAAAATTGCATATACCAGCTTCAATTACAGAAGAGGAAAAAGCCTTTTATAGATGCTGCAGCACATTATCAAACACTGCATGTTATATAATGCAGAGATAAAGTAATGGAAACTTGAATTTGCAGGAAAATAAAATCTGTGATGTGCATATAACTGTGATCTGTCCTGATCTACTCACAGGCAGAAGGTAAGCCAAGAGGTGAGGAAAGGGTGAGGCAATCAGAAAGTTAAATCCAAGCCTTACAGAATATATTCCTAATTTAAAAAAATCCTCCAAATATTTGCCCTGAAGCTTTATCTTTCTAGTGCTGGCTACTGGCGTGCTTCAATAAGCACTTTGCCTGGCTTTAGGGCTGCTCGTGTGCTCAGCCATTATTTCTTTTATTATCATTCAGTGCCTAATGGCTCCATTGGAAAATGCGTCGCGTCCTTCTGTGAGCACCTTCCCACCTGATGCATGCTGTGGCATCTGTAAGTAGTGATTTACTGTTGAATCACACAACAAAACTGACTATATCCTTTATAAATTCATAAATCCCGAGTAGGACAGTTTTCCTATTATGGCTGCAGTATTGTTTCAGTGGTGTAACCCGCATTGCTGAAGGAGAGACAATAAATCGTGAGGCTGTGAAATCCATTGTATTTATATATGAGACTGCTTTTGGTCTCCATTTCCTAGTCACAAATAAACTGAGATCTTTTGAGTTTGCCACAGGGATATTTATAGATTGCAAATGGTGACACATTAAATCAATTGGCTTCTATATTTTCTCTGGGATATTTTATTGTTTCCTGCGAGTCAATGAATATTTTCCCCATCCTACAGACTCTTTTCCATGTGGAGAAAGTCTGGATCTGCTTAGGCTTTCTTCACACTCTTTCTTTATACTTATGAGGCTGTGATTTATACACGTACAGCCATGCTGCCTCTCTTGCAGCAGACAGAAGGAGCATGAGAAACTATATTTGTTATATGGCTTTTTGTTTGTCACTTTTTTGTCTTCTACCTACTAGTATCTTTCCTTGGATTTATTTATATAAACATCACAGAAATCCCTATTACAGCATTTATAACAATGATTATTCAAAGTATTTTTTGAGAGTTTTTGGCAATACCATTGTATCTAGGATGTGGTCCTGGCCTAGAACCAGAGGTATTAGACAAGTGCTGATCCCAAAATAAGGATTTTCTAAGATCTAATCCCCATATAGTATAAACCAATACACAGGAGCTGCAGTCCAATGACCATATCCCTCTCCTTTGGTCCACCAAAGTTAAATATCAATAGTTTTAGAGGACCATACCAGGGAACATCTCCCACTATAAAATCACTCAAAAAGTTAAGAAGAAAATTAAGCCCATGAAACTTTCCTGAGGTGTGTGCCAGCTGAGTGAAGGAAACTTCTCTCTTTCTAAAACAAATCAACAAGTATGCTGGGTAGTGGAGTCATTCTGTAAATTTAAAATCTGACAAAGAAGATAGAAAACAACATAGAGGGTATCAGTAGCTAAATTGATGGAAACAACAGCAAAATAAATGAGTATCTTTTCTTCTTTTCTCTCCTGCCACTTATGTCTTTAAGTAGCGGACATTCAAAAGACAGGATCTATCTGTACACTGTATATAGTTTGGGATACTGATATAACTGTCAGGTAGTGTGCACAGACTGGCCCGTGGTGCTGTGGGACATATTCAGGTTCCTAAAGAACCAAAACCCAACTTCTGTTTCTCTATTTTCTTCCCTGATGCTGCCAAAAGGGTATATCAAGGTTTCCTCCAAGTTCAGCTCAATCCTGGGGAAGTTTTGCATCAATCCCAGCCACAGCAGTTCTATCAGCAAGACTAATTCACAGGGTGCGGATGAAAAGCTAAAGTGTTTGGAAAGTGGTTCTTCTTTTTTTATTTTTATTCACATCCTCAAAATGGCAATAAAGATCAAGGATTTTTATTTTGTTCTGTTAAAGTAAATGCATTTATGCTAAAAGACTTGAAACAAATTCTGCTTACTGCTGAAACAGCTTTATGTTCAAATTAGTAAAATACAACAAATGGGTTGTTGGATGTGTAAGCTTATCCTTCTGCTTTGACTTATTTACTACTTTTCTGCAGTACTTAGTAAACCTTACAAACAATTCTGTAACTCTCTGCAATCATACTTCTACATGCAAATTTCGGTGTTCAGATCTTGCCTTTTCCGTATATGGGCTTGAGCAGGATGTCTGAAGAATATCTAGTGCCCCAACACGGACATATCTGTTATAAAAGAAGGCAAAAAGCACTATAATTTCTTCTGTATCTGTCAAAACCAGAGCTCGACATTACACAAGACACCAGTGACAAGAGCAGGAGGAGAAATATAGAGTGCAGAGAATGCAGTTCTCTGCTCAGGTTAAGTGAGAAGTGATTAACATGTTTTCCCAGTCAGATTTTGACCAGCCTGAAGCTCTAGTAATCTTCTGGTATTTGATTAATCCTTTTATTTCTAGAGCAATGGTTGTAAAGATCAGAAATTAGACAGGACTACAAATGATGCAAGATTCGCAGGCTTCTAACTCATCGTACAAAGGGTAAGCTTTTAACATGGTATAAACAGGTGTAGCGACACAGGAGGCTAAGAAAGGCTGAAGATACCGAACAAGGAGTAGCAGCACCCATCCAGGCTCCAGCAGTCATCATGCCACGGCAGCGGGGTGCAGAGGGCTCCCCTTCCCTGGCCAGAGGTTCCCAGCTCCACAGTGGGAGCACAGCACTGTGCCAGGCAGTGAAATAAAACTCTTCCCCATGTCAGGCGGTAAGGCCAAGGCTGCAGCTTGGGACTGGGGCTCATGGTGGTGCTGCCTGTGCCACTGCAGAGCAGCAGGGGCACAGCTCACAGAGCCCAACCACAGATCTCTTCACTCTTTAGAGACTAAAATCTATTTTGGCTATTAAAAGCCAGCACAGTTCACCAATAGAACACCCTGAAAGATGCTCAGGAATTAATAATATCAGGAAATGTTATTAATGCAGATTTAGACACCTCCCTGTCTGAGGACTCACCAGACCCATCATTCCCACACCCTAGCGTTCTGCTGACCTTCCAGCAGTTCCTACGGCTGGAGCAGATGTTGCAAACTAAAACGATCAGAAACTGATTTGGACTTAAGTATAAAACCCAAACATTACTCTTACCTTTAAAAAAACATAAACCCACTGCTGTTAATCTTCTTCCTGGAGAGCACAGCTTTGCACATCTTACCCCTCAGTCAATAAAGTTCTCATTAAAATTTAAACTGTTACAAAATTTCTTTGAGTCCTTACTCTGTTGTATCATCATCCATCCCAAACACACATATCTTTTTGTAGCATGTTGTAGGCTCAGGGCAAGATGAGCAGAGGGCAATGGTAAAGCTGTTGCTGTAAGCATGATATAGTTCCTTAATGCAGAAGAAACTGGGAGGTCCTAAATAGCTCTGTGTTCTATTTCAGAAGGACATAAACCCAATGGTCCCTGCCTGCCCCCCGCGCACCACAGTGCTGGGTATTTAGGTTTCAGGGAAGCGAGGCATGTTGAAGTCATTGAAGAATGAGAATGAATAGCACATTCAGTTTCTTCCCAAAATATCTGCAAGTTACTTATAAGAAACGATGTGAAGTTTCTGTAGTTGTCTACAGAAAACCTTTGCTTTAGTTTTAACTAAATTAATGGAAACAATTTAATCAGTGTGAAGGCCAAGCTGGACTGCCATTCTAAAGGTTTATCTTTAGTTGAAGTTGTCTTTCTGCCCGCTGACATATCAAACAGGCCAACGGTATCAGCAGAGGATGCCATGGAGGAGACAAAAGAGAATTGCCAGTGGAGACAGCATGGGAAGACAGAGGAGAGCATCACAAAGGTTAACAAATGATGGGAGAGAAGCTGGGTAGTGGGGAAGAGCCTTAAAAACTCTAAGAAAACACAAAGCACTAGATAAATATACAGGGGAAAAAAACAGACAACAGGAAGAAGAATAAAGGGAAAACTGAAACAGTGGTTTGATTTACCAGGTGGCGTTCTGTGCTGTAGATAATACAGTTGTGCTGTAGATTAGTTTAGCCTAGAACATAAAATGCAGTGGAAGTCACAGAAGAATGTTCAGAGGCTGATTGGTTTTGAGTATCCAGCAAGAAGCCAGGAATATCTGGACACGTTACACCCCTTTTTAAATACTAATGGCCTCTAGGAGAGTTGGAAAGTTATCACTAGCCCAGTAATAATTCAAACAGATTCAATCTCTCTTGCCTTTTCCCAGTGAGCTCCCAGACAGCATGCATGCAAAGCATGCAGCACAGCAGAAATCCATCTACGCTGAAGCAGATATAGACATTTACATGGGAAGTTTTAACTTCAATCAGTTGGTGAATTTTACAACAACAAACCAAAAAGTAAAACCACAAAAATTAAAATGTGTCCGGTGTGCTGCAAGAACAAACTCAGTACCTCCTTCCAGGTTTGGGTGCACATCTGCCTGTTGGGAGGCTCAGTCCTTCCTCCTGAACACATTCTGACTCGCAGGATTGCCTCCCATCCACTGTCTGTTGCAGCCACCTTCTTTCCTGCATGGCTCAGCATTCCCAGTTGGCATTGGAAGCATCTGTGTATAAGGACTGGAATAAAAGCTGTCCCTCTTAACTTCCTGCTTCTCTCCTAAGCGCACATAGAAGTGGAAAGGGGGGACCTTTGCTGCAGGCAGCAGGGGCTCAGCACCTCTGCTTCCCCTTTATCTTTTGCCTCTCCACCTGTCAGGGGATTTCCAGCTGCAGCAGACACGGACAGTAAATGCTAGACATAAGGGGCAGGCANTTAAGCCCATGAAACTTTCCTGAGGTGTGTGCCAGCTGAGTGAAGGAAACTTCTCTCTTTCTAAAACAAATCAACAAGTATGCTGGGTAGTGGAGTCATTCTGTAAATTTAAAATCTGACAAAGAAGATAGAAAACAACATAGAGGGTATCAGTAGCTAAATTGATGGAAACAACAGCAAAATAAATGAGTATCTTTTCTTCTTTTCTCTCCTGCCACTTATGTCTTTAAGTAGCGGACATTCAAAAGACAGGATCTATCTGTACACTGTATATAGTTTGGGATACTGATATAACTGTCAGGTAGTGTGCACAGACTGGCCCGTGGTGCTGTGGGACATATTCAGGTTCCTAAAGAACCAAAACCCAACTTCTGTTTCTCTATTTTCTTCCCTGATGCTGCCAAAAGGGTATATCAAGGTTTCCTCCAAGTTCAGCTCAATCCTGGGGAAGTTTTGCATCAATCCCAGCCACAGCAGTTCTATCAGCAAGACTAATTCACAGGGTGCGGATGAAAAGCTAAAGTGTTTGGAAAGTGGTTCTTCTTTTTTTATTTTTATTCACATCCTCAAAATGGCAATAAAGATCCAGGATTTTTATTTTGTTCTGTTAAAGTAAATGCATTTATGCTAAAAGACTTGAAACAAATTCTGCTTACTGCTGAAACAGCTTTATGTTCAAATTAGTAAAATACAACAAATGGGTTGTTGGATGTGTAAGCTTATCCTTCTGCTTTGACTTATTTACTACTTTTCTGCAGTACTTAGTAAACCTTACAAACAATTCTGTAACTCTCTGCAATCATACTTCTACATGCAAATTTCGGTGTTCAGATCTTGCCTTTTCCGTATATGGGCTTGAGCAGGATGTCTGAAGAATATCTAGTGCCCCAACACGGACATATCTGTTATAAAAGAAGGCAAAAAGCACTATAATTTCTTCTGTATCTGTCAAAACCAGAGCTCGACATTACACAAGACACCAGTGACAAGAGCAGGAGGAGAAATATAGAGTGCAGAGAATGCAGTACTCTGCTCAGGTTAAGTGAGAAGTGATTAACATGTTTTCCCAGTCAGATTTTGACCAGCCTGAAGCTCTAGTAATCTTCTGGTATTTGATTAATCCTTTTATTTCTAGAGCAATGGTTGTAAAGATCAGAAATTAGACAGGACTACAAATGATGCAAGATTCGCAGGCTTCTAACTCATCGTACAAAGGGTAAGCTTTTAACATGGTATAAACAGGTGTAGCGACACAGGAGGCTAAGAAAGGCTGAAGATACCGAACAAGGAGTAGCAGCACCCATCCAGGCTCCAGCAGTCATCATGCCACGGCAGCGGGGTGCAGAGGGCTCCCCTTCCCTGGCCAGAGGTTCCCAGCTCCACAGTGGGAGCACAGCACTGTGCCAGGCAGTGAAATAAAACTCTTCCCCATGTCAGGCGGTAAGGCCAAGGCTGCAGCTTGGGACTGGGGCTCATGGTGGTGCTGCCTGTGCCACTGCAGAGCAGCAGGGGCACAGCTCACAGAGCCCAACCACAGATCTCTTCACTCTTTAGAGACTAAAATCTATTTTGGCTATTAAAAGCCAGCACAGTTCACCAATAGAACACCCTGAAAGATGCTTAGGAATTAATAATATCAGGAAATGTTATTAATGCAGATTTAGACACCTCCCTGTCTGAGGACTCACCAGACCCATCATTCCCACACCCTAGCGTTCTGCTGACCTTCCAGCAGTTCCTACGGCTGGAGCAGATGTTGCAAACTAAAACGATCAGAAACTGATTTGGACTTAAGTATAAAACCCAAACATTACTCTTACCTTTAAAAAAACATAAACCCACTGCTGTTAATCTTCTTCCTGGAGAGCACAGCTTTGCACATCTTACCCCTCAGTCAATAAAGTTCTCATTAAAATTTAAACTGTTACAAAATTTCTTTGAGTCCTTACTCTGTTGTATCATCATCCATCCCAAACACACATATCTTTTTGTAGCATGTTGTAGGCTCAGGGCAAGATGAGCAGAGGGCAATGGTAAAGCTGTTGCTGTAAGCATGATATAGTTCCTTAATGCAGAAGAAACTGGGAGGTCCTAAATAGCTCTGTGTTCTATTTCAGAAGGACATAAACCCAATGGTCCCTGCCTGCCCCCCGCGCACCACAGTGCTGGGTATTTAGGTTTCAGGGAAGCGAGGCATGTTGAAGTCATTGAAGAATGAGAATGAATAGCACATTCAGTTTCTTCCCAAAATATCTGCAAGTTACTTATAAGAAACGATGTGAAGTTTCTGTAGTTGTCTACAGAAAACCTTTGCTTTAGTTTTAACTAAATTAATGGAAACAATTTAATCAGTGTGAAGGCCAAGCTGGACTGCCATTCTAAAGGTTTATCTTTAGTTGAAGTTGTCTTTCTGCCCGCTGACATATCAAACAGGCCAACGGTATCAGCAGAGGATGCCATGGAGGAGACAAAAGAGAATTGCCAGTGGAGACAGCATGGGAAGACAGAGGAGAGCATCACAAAGGTTAACAAATGATGGGAGAGAAGCTGGGTAGTGGGGAAGAGCCTTAAAAACTCTAAGAAAACACAAAGCACTAGATAAATATACAGGGGAAAAAAACAGACAACAGGAAGAAGAATAAAGGGAAAACTGAAACAGTGGTTTGATTTACCAGGTGGCGTTCTGTGCTGTAGATAATACAGTTGTGCTGTAGATTAGTTTAGCCTAGAACATAAAATGCAGTGGAAGTCACAGAAGAATGTTCAGAGGCTGATTGGTTTTGAGTATCCAGCAAGAAGCCAGGAATATCTGGACACGTTACACCCCTTTTTAAATACTAATGGCCTCTAGGAGAGTTGGAAAGTTATCACTAGCCCAGTAATAATTCAAACAGATTCAATCTCTCTTGCCTTTTCCCAGTGAGCTCCCAGACAGCATGCATGCAAAGCATGCAGCACAGCAGAAATCCATCTACGCTGAAGCAGATATAGACATTTACATGGGAAGTTTTAACTTCAATCAGTTGGTGAATTTTACAAAAACAAACCAAAAAGTAAAACAACAAAAATTAAAATGTGTCCGGTGTGCTGCAAGAACAAACTCAGTACCTCCTTCCAGGTTTGGGTGCAC
>VUYV01000983.1:22604-32877 GCA_008711295.1 Anarhynchus alexandrinus | reverse complement strand
GCCGGGGTTTGGCACGGGGCGGGGGGCCCCGGCCGCCCCGGTGTCCCGGGAGGGGGTGTCCGGCCGCCCCGGTCCCGCTGTGGGGGGAGCCGATGCCCGGAGGGTGGTTGGGGTGGTCTCGTACGCCGGGCCGGTGTCCCGGCGGCTCCCGGTGTCCCGGCCGTTCTCTCGTTCTCCGCGAAGTTTTCTCCTTTGTCTCCCGCTGTCCCGCCCCGCCCCGCCGGGACGGCCCCCGGTACCGGGGACGGCCCCCACGCCCCCGCCCGGAGGCGGCGGGAGGAACCGGCACCGGCACCGGGATGGGCCAACCAACCTCCGGCCCCATAGCGGGACAGAGTCCCGGGGACCTCTCCCCGAGCACAGCGCGGGGGGCTGGGGGAGACTGGGGGAAACTACGGGGACCCCCAGGCCATATGGGGCTATAGGGGGCTATGGGGGACCCCCGGGCCATAGGGGGCTATGGGGACCCCCGGGCCACAGGGGGCTATAGGAGATCCCCAGTCTATAGGGCACCATGGGGACCCCCAGGCCATAGGGGGCTATAGGAGATCCCCAGTCTATAGGACACCATGGGGACGCCCAGGCCATAGGGGGCTATAGGGGCTCCCCAGGCTATAAGGTACCATGGGGACCCCCAGGCTATAGGGGACTTTGGGGGACCCACAGGCTCTAGGAGACACCAAGTCCAAGTGGGACCAGATGGGGCTCCAGCGTTAAGTGCCCATAGGGCCCATAGGGGATCCCCAAAATACAGTGACCTATAGGCTGTCATAAGGGAACCCGGGCTCTGTGGGACCCCAGTGCCCCGCAAGGCCGTAGGGGGGTCCACGGGACATAGGGCCGTTCCTGGGTACGGAGCACTATAGAGACCTCCTGGCTATAAGGGGCTATGGGGACCCCCCGGCCCACCCCGCCCACGTGGGCGATGGGGCCGCCCGGGGCCACGCCCCCTGGGCACGTGCCAGCGGGGGGGCGGGGCCACCCGCTCTGCCCGCGCCTGCGCGGTGCGCGCTCCGCCGGCACGGCCTGCCCCGCACGTGCTGGGCCTGACGTCGCCGCCGCCGCCGTCGTCATCGTCGTAGTCATTTGGGCAGCGCGAGGCGAGGCAGGACGGGGAGGGGGGACACGTGACCTCGGGGGGGGGGTGGGGGCTTCAGGAGGGCCTCACCCCCCCCACCAGTGTGATTTGGGGGGGTCTCCCACCCCCCCCTCAGTGCGCCCCGGGGGGGGTTGAGGCCTTCTCCCGGGACGGGCCTGGGGACATCGTGCTCTCCGCGGTGGCCCCGGGCAGGGGGTGTCCCCGTGGGTACGCGGCCCCCCCTCCCCGACCCCGGGGTGTCAGGGTGGATGGGGGACCCCCCCAAGCCCACTGTGCCCCCCCCTCCCTTCCCGTCCCCCAGGCCCTCCTGCCGTCACCATGTCCCCCCCCCGGCGCTCCTCCCGCGTCGCGGCCGCCTCCTCCAGCTCCAGCTCCTCCCTGGGACTGGGCACCGGCTCCAGCCCCGCACCGGGGGCGGCTGGTGAGCGGAGCACCCCCCCGCCATCGCCGCTGGCCTCCGACAGCCTGTGAGTGGGGGGGGGGCGGGGAGGTGGGGGCCCCCACCAGCTGCCACTAGCTGTGCCCCTCCGCCCTGCTGTCCCCGCAGGGACCTCAGCAGTGGTGACTCTGGCAGCGACTTTGAGGACTCGCTGCGGCCACGCAGCAAGCGGGGACCCCACCGGCTGCGGAGCCACGGCCCCGTACGTCCTCTTCACCGCCCCCCCTTCATCTGTGTCCCCCATCCTGGGGTGGCTCTGAACCTCTGCCTTGTCCCCTCCCGCCAGGTCTCGAAGCGTCCCCGGAGGAGGGAGCCCAGCGGGGACGGGAGCAGCCCGGCCCTGAGCAACCCGGAGCAAAACACCCTCTTTGAGGCTGTCAGGTCGGCCAAGATCGCCGTCGAGGTAACACCCCCTCCTGCAGTGACCCCGGGGGGGCAGCCAGCTCACGGGGTGGGAGGTGGGGGGCACGTGCCTCTGGAGCGAGGGACTCATCAGATGGTTTGGGTGGGAAGGGACCTTAAAGGCCATCCAGTCCAACCCCCCTGCCCCGGCCAGGGACACTTACCACTGGACCAGGTTCCTCAAAGCCCCATCCAACATGGCCTTGAACAGCTCCAGGGATGGGGCAGCCACAACCCGACACCAATTCTCGAGCTTGTCCGAGTCCCTCTGGGTGGCATCCCATCCCTCGGGTGTCCCCAGCTGGCTGCTGTTTGATGGCGGCTGTCCTGTGTCCGCAGACAGTGGTGGACGAGTGGCTGGAGACCTACAAGCAGGACCAGGAGACAGGGTTCCTGGAGCTCGCCAACTTTATCATCCGCTCCTGCGGCTGCAGAGGTGGGGGTTCCCTGCGGGGTGCTCTGTCCCTTCTGTTCTGCTGGTGGGGTTTCCCCCCCCCCCCAAGCCTGGGGACCCTTGTTTCACCGCTGGGCCACCCCCTCGGCAGGCATGGTGACCCTGGAGATGTTCAGGAACCTGCAGAACTCGGAGATCATCCAGCAGCTGACGGAAAAGTTCGAGGAGGTGCTGGCTGGGCTTGGGGAGGAGGGGGGCGGCAGCGGGGGGGGTGGGGGACCCGGCTCACCCCATCTCCCCTGCAGGATTCATCCGAGTACCCGCTCTCGCTGGGCACCCAGCCCTGGCGCCGCTTCCGAGCCGGCTTCTGCGAGCTGGTGGCGGCGGTGGTGCGGCAGTGCCAGTACACAGTTGTCTACGACGGGTTCCTGATGGACACCCTCATCTCCCTCCTCACCGGCCTCTCCGACTCCCAGGTGCGAGCTTTCCGCCACACCAGCACCCTGGCAGGTAGGCAGCTCCCCGGGGGGGGGCTCCCGGCGGGCTCCCCCGGGGGGGTCCCCGCTCCCACTGCCCTGCTTTCCAGCCATGAAGCTGATGACAGCGCTGGTGAACGTGGCGCTGGGCATGAGCCTGCACCAGGAGAACAACCAGCGGCAGTATGAGGCCGAGCGGAGCAAGGAGCCCGGCCGCCGAGCCACCGAAAAGCTGGAGGCGCTGCTGGAGAAGCGCCGGGAGGTGAGCGGCGGCGGTGGTGGTGGTGGTGGTGGGATGGCGGTGGCGGCGGGGACCGAGCCCCGTCTGAGCCCCACTGCTTCCCCCCAGCTCCGGGAGCAGCAGGAGGAGATCGAGAACATGATGAATGCCATCTTCAAGGGCGTCTTCGTGCACCGCTACAGGTCAGGGCCGGCCCAGCGGTTCTTCGGGTTGTTTGTGGCTGGGGAAAAGGGGCACAGAGCATGGCGTGGCCGGGCCGGGAGCGTGGGGATGGGGACGTGGCACTGCTGGAGACAGTGGTGTGAGCCCCGGCGGTACCACGCACGGCAGAGATGTGGTGCCCGAGATCAGGGCCATCTGCATGGAGGAGCTGGGGACGTGGATGAGGAGCTACACGGCCTCTTTCCTCACTGACGGCTACCTCAAGTACATCGGCTGGACCCTGCATGACAAGGTGGGCCAGGGACGGGGGACAGGGGCCACAGGGCCGGGCCGGGGGGGTCCCGCTGACGATCCCTGTCCCCACAGCAAGGGGAGGTGCGGCTGCAGTGCGTGAAGGCGCTGCAGGGGCTGTATTGCCGCCGGGACACGGCCACCCACATGGAGCTCTTCACCAGCCGCTTCAAGGTGAGCGAGGGGCCCGCGGGGGTCCCCCGGGTCCCTGCAGGGTGTCACCGACTGCATCCCCCTCGCCAGACCCGCATGGTGTCCATGGTCCTCGACAAGGAGCCTGAGGTGGCCGTGGAGGTGGTGAAGCTGCTGACGCTGATGCTGGAGTGAGGACGGGGACGGGGGGGGGATGTGGGGGCGGAGGGCCCTCGCGTGAGAGTGGGGACAGATGACGGAGGGCAGTGGGGGGACGGGGTCCTGCCACGAACACAGGGCCCTGGGGCCACGGCCCCGTGGCGAGAAGAGGGACGGGAGGAGCGGGAACCCTCACTGTTCCTCACGCGCAGGAACATGGAGGAGGCGCTGACGGAGGAGGACTGCCAGAGCGTCTACCCCATGGTCTACGTATCCAGCCGGCCGCTGGCCGCCGCCGCCGGGGTTTTCCTCTACCGCAGGTGAGCAAGGGCCGGTGCCCAGCACGACCGGTCCCACTCCAGCGGCCGGTCCCCAGCCCACCCCTCCCCAGCAGCGGAGCTGCCATCACCCGGCCGCAACCCCCATAAAAAGCCAAATATTTTCTGCCTGCCAAACCCTGACTCAGGCTCAATTTCCTCCCCGCTCTGCCGCGGGGAGCATCTGGCAGGCAGCCGGCAGACGGGTCTGTCTTCGTCTCAGGCTCGTTAGCGCCGTCCTTAACGGGAGTGGGGTCTGTGCTCGCTGCAGGGCAACCACGAGTCCAGCACATGCTGTGTCAGCTGCCCAGAGCTGTGGCCGCCCGTCTGGCTCGCACGCTCGTGCTCTTGCACCGGCCTCGGTGCAGAGCGGGCGCCGTGTTTATCTCGGCGCAGGCCTTGGCGGCTCTTGGCAGCAGCGGTGTTTGTGCTTGTCCCGTCCCCGTCCCCCGCACATCTGGGGCGGCGGCAGCTGTGCGTGGCGTCAGAGCGGGTCCTCCCTGTCCCTCGGGGATCGGGTGCCGCCCCAGGGCAGGGGCCGGGGGTGTCTGTGTCCCTCGGGGGTCTGGCCCTGGAGGAGGGGGTACGTGGGATCCCTGTGTCCCTGTCCTTTGGGGCGCTGTCCCCTGTATGTCCTGCTCAGGTACTTGGGACCCCTGTGTCTGAGTCCCCCATGGGTCTGGCCCCAGAGCAGGGGGTACGTGGGACCCCCAGCTCTGCCCCTTGGGTTTTTGGTCCCTGCGTGTCCCCCAGCTCTGTCCCCAGAGGAGGGGATATGTGGGACCCCTGTGTCCCTGTCCCTTGGGGCGCTGTCCCCTGTACATCCTGCTCAGGTACTTGGGACTCCTGTGTCCCCCTGGGGCTCTGCCCACCTCGTGCCCAGCGTGGGCACACGGGACCCCCCTGTGACCTTGTGTGCCTGTCCCCAGGCTGCTGGACCCCCAGCGAGAGCCATCTTGCGATGGGGACAACAGGACCTTCTTCCGGCTGCTTCTGGCCTTCTTCATCGAGAGCGAGGTGAGAGCGGCCGCAGGGGGGCCCAGGAGGGCTGGGGGGGCCCCGACACGCCGTGACAGTCCCCCGTTCCCCGTCCCCAGCTCCACGAGCACGCCGTCTACTTGGTGGACAGCCTGTGGGACTGCGCCGGGCCCCGGCTGAGGGACTGGGAGACCATCAGTGCTTTGCTGCTGGAGGAGTCGCCCACCGAGGGTATGGCACTACTGGGAGATGCTGGAACGTGCTGGGACATCGCAGAGGAGTCACTGGGAAACACTGGGATATGCTGAGGTGTCACTGGGAGACACTGGGACGTTGCTGGGACCAAGTAGGCTACATTGGAACACCCTGGGACACCCTTGAGGTATACTGGGACGCACTGAGAGATGCTGGGATGCAGTAGGATGTATTGAGAGATCACGGGGAGACGCCAGGGCACTGCTACAATGCATGGGGACGTACTGGGATGTCACTGGGAGACACTGAAGTTGCCATGGGACGTCTCTGGGAGATGTTGGGACGTTGCTGGGGGATGCTGGGATGTGATCGGGGGGCACTGGGGCATCACTGGAACACGTGGGGACGTGCTGGGACGTCACCGGGTTGTGCTGCGCAGTTGCTGGGGCACTGGTGGGTGGTTGGGGGATGTACTGGGTTTTGTTGGGATGCACTGGGACCCACAGGGATGCCCTGGGATCCCCGGGGATGCCCTGGGACCCCCGTGGCACAGTAGAGGGGGTGCCGGGCTGCCCCCTAGCCCCTCTGTTCCCCTCCCCCAGCAGGCCTGGTGGACCAGCAGGAGAAGGCACTGGTGGAGATCCTGGTGGCCAGCGTGGTCCGGGCAGCTGAGGGGCAGCCCCCGGTGGGCCGCGGGCCGGCCAAGAAGGTAATGGAGGGGGCTGAGGAGGGGACGGGGTTCCCCCCAGGGTCGCCCTGAGCCTCCCACCTCTGCCCCCAGCCCTCAGCCCGGGAGCGCAAGGCGCAGGTGGAGGAGAGGACGCGGCTCACCCACTGCCTCATCCCGTCCCTGCCCCAGCTGCTGGCCAAGGTGAGGGGGATGGGGCCGCTGGCGGGGCTCTGGGGGGGTCAATGCGGACCCCCCCCCCCCATTTCTCCCCCCACAGTTCTCAGCTGACGCCGAGAAGGCGGCTCCGCTCCTGGAGGTGCTGCGCTACTTCGACCTCAGCATCTACCGCACCGGGCGGCTGGAGAAGGTGCTGTCCTCTTGTTGCCCCCCCACCCCTCCCCGGCAAGGGCTGGGGCAGAGCCTCTCTGTCCCAGGAAATGGGGCTACGGGGGGCGGGATGCCGAGGGGTGTCCCCTTTGGGATGCTCTGTGTCCCTGTCGCCATCGCAATGCTGTCCACCCTCTGCCCCCCATCACGGGGCTGTCCCTGTTCCCCACGGCTGTCCTCATCCTCCCCCGGGGGGGGCGTACGTCCCTGGGGGGAGGCTGCAAGTCCCCTGGTCCCCACGGGAAGCCCCGTGACCCTCATCCCTCAGGGTGGCGGCGTGTCCCGGTCCCTCCCGCGGTCCCCCCCTGCCACCTTGTTCTCCCCGCAGCACCTGGAGCTGGTGCTGGGGCAGCTGCAGGAGGTGGTGGAGAAGCACACAGGGCAGGCGGTGCTGGAGGCGGCGTCCCGCGCGCTCCACGCACTCTGTGACCCCGAGCTGGCCCTGCACGGCCGCGGCGACCTGGTGCGCAGCCGCCTCGCTGACCAGCTAGCCGACAAGTTCCACCAGGAGGTCACCGAGCTGCTGCAGGTAGAGGGGACAGGAGAGAGACACAGGGCTGGGGACCACCGGGAACGGGAGCTGAACATCAGGACGTGGACCTGGGATGGAGCTCGGGTCACCCCAGAGCAGGGACTCGGACTCCAGGATGGGAACCTGGAGCCAGGACAGGGCTGGGGACAGGACAGGGACAAGGCCCTGTAGGGACAGTGGTGGCCCGGGCAGGGATGGGGTATCGGTGGGGAAGAGCTGGTCGGGAGGCGATGGAGTGTGGGGGACAGCAAGGGACCGCGGGGAGCAGGGTGTCCCCAGCCTGGCGTGAGTCCCCAGCCCCGTGTGGGGTGTCTCCAACCCCACGTGGGGTGTCCCCAACCCTGGGCCCTGCCCAGGCCTCGTCCCTGGACGAGGAGGAGGTGTACAGCATGGCGGCCACGCTGAAGAGGATCTCCGTCCTGTTCAAGTGAGTGGGAAGCCGTGGGGCCACACCACCCCTCCGCCCACATCCCCAGGGGTCCCCTGGTGTCCTTGTCCCGCTCCCCTGGCACCCTCTCCCTCTGCCCTGTTTGCCCCTGGCACTCTGTTCCCTACCCCATGTGCTCCCCATGTCCCTGTCCCCCGGTGTCCTGTCCCCTGCTCCGTGTGCTCCCCCTGTCGCCATCCCGTGTCCCGTTCCCTGCTCCGTGTGCTCCCCATGTCCCTGTCCCCCAGTGTCCTGTCCCCTGCCCCGTATGCTGTCCCTGTCCCCCGGTGTCCTGTCCCCTGCCCCACATCTCCCCTTGCCCTGCTGACGCCTCTCTGTCCCCACAGCGCCCACGACCTGACGCCCTGGCAGCTCTTCGAGCCCTGCACCCAGCTCCTGCGGCACGCCGTGGACACGGGCGAGGTGCCCCCGCAGGTACCGCCCTGGGGACACGGCAGGGACGCGGTGCGGACATGACGGGGCTCCTCAGCACCGCCGCCATCCCTTGCCCCCATCTGCTTCCCCTCAGGTCCTTGTCCCTGCTGTCACCTGCCTCCACTTCCACATCCTCTGGGAGCTCTCGCGCCTGCCCAGCACTGATGTCCCCCAGGTGAGCGGGTGGCATGGGGACGGGCTGCCAGGACAGCTTGGGGCAGCTCCCATGTCCCTAAAGGCCGCCGCGTCCCCCTGCCCAGGAGCAGCTGCAGAGCCTGAAGACCAGAGTCACCTCCTTCTGCTCGCTGTGCCAGAGCTGCCTGTCCGACGTGGACGCCGGCGTCCGCCAGCAGGTACGCAGGAGCTAAGGGGACACTGGGGGACATGGGGGACACGGGGGACGGGGGACAGACCTGGCGCTGAGCCTGTCCTCGTGTCCTCAGGCCTTCATGGTGCTCAGCGACCTGCTGCTGGTGTTGGGGCCGCAGCTGCCGCGGGACGGACGGGATGCCCTGGCCCCACTGGTGCTGCTGCCCGACGCCGGGCTTCAGTCCCAGTTGGCCGCCTTCCTCATGGACCACGTCTTCCACCACTCCAGCAGCCACGAGGAGCTCTCGGCCATGGGTATGTCCCCTCTGCGCGTCCCAGAGGTGTCCCCCCCGGGATGCCTGTCCCCCCGTCACCATCCCCTCCTGTCTCTGCAGAGGACACCGAGAACCGCATTGAGGAGTTGCACCAGCGCCGGGTGCTCTTAGCCGCCTTCTGCAAACTCATCATCTACGACGTGCTGGAGCTCAGCGCTGCCTCCGATGTCTTCAAGCACTATGCCAAGGTGGGGGGGAAGGCACCAGAGGGCTGTCCCACTGGCCCTGCAGCGGCTTGGGGACATTGGGCCCTGTCACCTCCTCTCCAGTTTTACAGCGACTATGGGGACATCATCAAAGAGACGCTGAACTGCACCCGGCAGATGGACCGGCAGGAGTGGGCTCGCACCCTGCTGCTCAGCTTGCAGCAGGTATGGCACTGGTTGGGGTGGGAGGCTCTGGGGGGTCCCTGGGGTTGTCCAGAGGCTCTGAGGGTCTTTTGGGAATCTGGGAGGGTCTCCAGGGGTCTTCGGGGCGCTCTAGGGAGGTCTGGGAGGCTCCGGGAGATGCGGACGGGGTTTGGGGAGGTGTTTCTGGAGAGGTCCAGCAGTCCGGGAGGCTATTTGGGGGGGGGNCAGGGAGACTCTAGGGGGGTGGAGGGCATCCAGGTGGGTCTGGGGGGTCTCCAAGGGGTCCTGCACTGACCCTCTGCCCCCGCGCAGCTGATGACAGAGCTGCTGCTGCAGCAGGGCCCCGAAATCCGGGCATCCGAGGCTTTCTTGGAGATCCAGGACCTGGCGCGGCGTTTCTCCCTCTTCTTCAGCCTCCACCAGCTCCGCAACCGCCCGGCGCTGCTCGGCATGCACAAGTGCGAGGGGTCTGGGGGGGGCCGGGGGGAGCTGGGAGGGGCCGGACCGGGGCTCAGCCTCCCCCCTCACTCCTCTGTCCCGACCAGGGAGGGGATCCAGTTCGCCTTCCAGGAGCCCCCGGGCCCCGGGTCGGGGCTGCCGCCCCTCAACCTGCCCTTCCTGGAGGTGCTGAGTGAGTTCTCCCCGCGGCTGCTGCGCCCCGACAAGTCCCTGCTGTGAGTCGGGGGGGGCTGCCAGGGTCCCATTGGGGGCCCCAGGGCCATGTGGGGTCCCCAGTGGGGTCCTCAAGGTCCTCGTGGGGTCCCGGGGGCCGTGTGGTGTCCCCCAGCACCCCGCAGGTCCCTGGTGCCATGTCACCCACCATGTCCTGCCCCCGCCCCGTCCAATAGCCTGGCCTTCCTGGAGAAGACGGCACCGCGGGACGCGTCCTGGCCGTCCCTTGTCACCTACCGCAACTCGCTGCAACTGCAGGAGGAGGGGGCCTCGGTGAGCAGCCGCAGCACAGCCCCCCGCCCGCGCCCCCCACCCGCCTCGGCTGCCAAGAGACCCCGCATGGACGGTGAGGGGGGGGAGCGAGCCCCGGGGGACCCCCGGGATGGGCTGTGCAGGGCGGCGGGGGGGGGGTTGTCCCACTCTTTCCCTCGCCAGGGGTGGGGAGACACCCTGGCTGGAGGCTGGGACCACTTTGGAGCCCCCCCCCAGTACAGAGGGAGGGCCGCTGTGGGGTGGGAGGGGCTCAGAGGTAGCTAAGTGTGTGTGGGGGGTCACATCAATGCTGTCACCTCTGCCGGAGCTGGAGTGTCCTCAGGAGGGGACGAGGTGTGGGGTTGGGGACACAGCTCGGGTATGGGGATGGCAGGTGGTGGTTGGGGTGGGGGGGGTGTCCCTGTGCTCAGCCCCCTCCCGTAGCCCCCCTGGAGCCCCCCGACTCCAGCCCATGGCCGAGCAGCCGCTTGCCCAGTCCAGCCTTGACCTCCACTGCGCTACGGGGTGGCCCCTGGCCACCAGCGCGGGACCCCGGTGCTGACACCGGCCTCCTGCAGAGGTGAGTGGTTGGGCTTGGGGGGGGCGATATCCCCCCCCC
>VUYV01000982.1:0-36709 GCA_008711295.1 Anarhynchus alexandrinus | reverse complement strand
TGGGCAGAGAGAAACCTTATGAAATTCAACAAGAACAAGTGTAGGGTACTGCATCTGGGGAGGAATAACCTCATGCATCAGTACAGGTTGGGGTCTGACCTCCTGGAGAGCAGCTCTGTGGAAAGGGACCTGGGAGTCCTGGTGGACAACAGAATGACCATGAGCCAGCACTGTGCCCTGGCGGCCAAGAAGGCGAATGGCATCCTGGGGTGCATCAAGAAGAGTGTGGCCAGTAGGTCGAGGGAGGTCATCCTCCCCCTCTACTCTGCCCTGGTGAGGACGCATCTGGAGTACTGCATCCAGTTCTGGGCTCCCTGGTTCAAGAAAGACAGGGATCTGCTGGAGAGGGTCCAGCAAAGGGCTACGAAGATGATTAGGGGATTAGAACATCTCTCATATGAGGAAAGGCTTAGAGACTTGGGTCTCTTTAGTCTAGAGAAAAGAAGATTGAGGGGGGATCTTATTAACGCTTACAAATACTTAAAGGGAGGGTGCCAGGGGGATGGGAGCAGTCTTTTTTCAGTGGTGCCCATTGATAGGACAAGGGGTAATGGGCACAAGCTTGAACATAGGAAGTTCCATCTTAACATGAGGAGGAACTTCTTTACCTTGAGGGTAGTGGAGCACTGGAATAGGCTGCCCAGAGAGGTTGTGGAGTCTCCCACTCTGGAGACATTCAAAACCCAGCTGGACGCTGTCCTGTGCAACCTGTTGTAGGTGACCCTGCTCTGGCAGGGGGGTTGGACTAGATGATCTCCAGAGGTCCCTTCCAACCCTGACTATTCTGTGATTCTGTGACTTTTGAATATCTCCAAAGATGGAGACTCCACAACCTCTCTGGGCAGCCTGTGCCAGTGCTTGCTTGGTTACCCTCACAGCTAAAAAGCATGTCCTGATGTTCAGACAGAACCTCCTGTGTTTCAATTTGTGCCCATTGCCTCCTGTCCTATCACTGGGCACCACTGAAAAGAGCCTGGCTCTGTCCTCTTTGCATCCTCCCTTCAGGTATTTATATGCATTGATAAGGTTAACCAGCCCCAGCTCTCTCAGCCTTTCCTTATAGAAGAAATAGTCCAGACCCTTAATCATCTTTATGGCCATTTGTTGGACTCACTCCAGTATGTCCGTATTTCTCTTGTACTGAGGAGCTGTGATTGTTCACTCAACTCCAGGAGTCGAGTAAAGTAAATTTGATATTAAACATTACACCATCCATGAATGGAATTTCTAAAAGAACCTGGTCAGAGAGTATTGGACTCTGAGCCCCTCGAACCTGCTTTTTACTTTTATTTAATTCCTTTCTATTGACATTTTAATGTCAATTATTCATTTCTTTAGCTCTTATTAAAGGACGCTTTATACCTTTTTTACCTACACTTCTATGGATATATATGTTTAATTTTGCATATCTTTACATATATATGCTATACATACACACATGTAAATATATAGACATATAAAGTGTATCTAGGTATAAATAAAATATATATACATATTTGTACACTCCTGTATATCTGCTTTCTCCGCATATATAAAATGGATCAATATATATCCATAACTATACCTATATAATGCTTTATCTATATACATCAAATAAAAAATTAATTTTTGTCTACGGATCAAATAAAATGAGCAGGCAATTTGCCCCAGGGCACTTGGAGATCACATTGGCGTGACAGCATCCAAAATCACAAAGCAGTATGAAAACACACGGGAAATGATGTTGCCAAAGAAGGCAGCTCCCGTGTGAGGGGGCTTCCTTTTCTGACACTTCTGAGTTAGCTCCTTGCGGCGGCTGATCCTGCCAGACAATTACAGGGCAATGTGAAAACACATGGGCCATAACATTATGAAAAGCGCACATGGCTTAATTAGATGTTAATTGCACATTGATGAAAAGGACATCTGGTAAGGGTAAGCAGCAGCCACATGCAGTTCGTGACCCACGGGCGTATGCCTGCATTAGCCATCAGATGGAGGGGCTGCACACTCCTCCGCACCAGGTGCTGCCCACCTGCAGCCTGGGCATGGCACAGCAGGGTGCTGGCCGGAGGATGCCTAAAAGCTTTACTTTAGCTGCCAGCCCTCGTACTGTCTGCACGTTTGCTCCCAGACTTTGCTCTCTCACACACCAGGATCCAGCCAGTTCCTCACAGGCCCAGCAGGGCTCGGCCAGGGGGAAGGTGCCCATCGGCAGCCCTGCTTGACACCCTGCGTGTGTTTAGGAAGGTCCAGGAGGGAGCGGTGCCCTGGCAGCCCTGCACACCGAGCCAAGGAGTGGGGATAGTAGACTGCAGTGCCCACAGGCCTCCGACTACCAGCACCTAGGCTCGGGTGGGCCGGGCCCTGAAGGAGTATTTTCCCTGTTAGGCAATAAATTAGGCATTTCTCACCAGTGGCATTAAAGGCCTTTCCTGTTTGATCGTCACCCATGATAGACTGAGGCACTCCTGTCCTCCACATCATACTGTGCATCCCTCTGGCCACGAGGAACTTCTTGAGCCCGTTTGTCTGCCCCCCCCCCCATGTTAATATTCATGACCTTATTCTGTGTGCAATGAGTCGCATTTCCATCAATTAAGGTCTAGATACCCTCATAGATGAGCCGTAGAAGAGCCATAACCCATTGCTTACATGCCAGCTCCCATCCACCCCCTTACCAGCAGTCCCGCTGAGGGGCCGCCCGTCCCCTCATCCCGTTCCCATTGCGGCCCGGTACTGGGGGAAACTGGGGGGCCGCTAAAGGGGACTCCCCCACCTTAAAGGACAGCCGCCGGCGCGCCCCGCCGCGCCTCCCCCCGGCCGCCGGCGGCCCCTTTGCACCAGCCCCGGCGGCGCGCCCGCCCCTGTCCCCGCCAGCGGTCTTCGGCTTCGGCCCGAGCCTGCCTGCCCTCCTCTCCCCAGGGCCACTGCAGCCCCCATCCAGGAAGCCACAGCTCCGCCGGCAGCGGCGGGGACGCCCGCTGAAAGGCGGCTTCCCAAGCCGGGGTGTGGGGGAGGCGGCGGCTCCCTACCGGCGCCCGGGCAATGCCGCCCCGCGGCCGGGCGACCTCCCCTCGGTGCCGGCCGGCCTCGGCCGCGCTCTGCCGGGCTTGTCGCCTCAACCGCGCCGGCCCCAGGGCACCAGAGCCGTACCGGCGGGGAGAGAGCGGCCCTGCCCCGCGTCCGGCCCCTGGGCCGAAAGCCCGGACCCCAGCGGCATTGGGAGCGGGCGGGCGGGGAGGGGGGGGGGCAGCCGTGCACCCGCCCCGGAGCCGCACTTCCAGTGGGTTCCCGCTTCGTTACGGTCCCAGTAAGAGAGGCACTCGGAGTAGGTGAAGTGCCGGGTGGAACGGCATCTATAGGAGCTCAGGCTATAGGGCAGAAGCGGGTAAGCGCGGATGGTCTTACGTCCCTCCGGGAGGGTGGGAGCCCTGGGGTGCGCAGCATCGGGGGAGCCGGCCGCCGGGGTGCAGCACGCTGAGCAGGTCCCGTCGGTGGAGAGGTTACTCGGCACTGTGGCCTTTGGACTTCTTATAGGATTTTCCGACAAGAAAACATTTCCATTTATCACTTCTACTGCCAAACAAAGAGGATGTTCACACGAGAACTGGTTGCGGTGCTGCCAGATAAAGGCAAGGCCACGCAGGTGGTGTAATCGCGGGTACTGAGTGGGAGCTGGCCACGGGCTCCTTGACTGCGATTAGTGCATCCTGTGGCCAAGGGATGTGTGCGGCATAGCCCAGCCTGAAGGAAGGTCAGGCTGTACTTGCACTGCAGCACACACCTGCGCCTGCCGTACCAGGAGAACCGCTCCGTGGATCCTGTGAACTCCCCCATGTACAGCAGTCTGCAGGGCAGCATCGCTGGGCTGCTTGGAAATGCTTTTATAATATGGTTATGCGTTCTACTGCCATTTCAGTGCATTCAAACACAGTACATGTTTCAGCTGATTTTGATGTGTTCTGTGACAAGATCTCCGGAGAGTAGTATGCTTTCTTTATTTCTGGAATGATTGCTACTAGGGTTTTCTCTCAAGAAACATCTGTGTGCTAAGCATTATAATTTTGACACATTGGACTTGAAAATAAATTAACAGATAATGAAATACCAACTAAATGAATGTTTTGTGTTGTCATATTTTATCAGTTGAAAGTACAGCAATTAGCAAAAACATTCAGGAACTTGCCAGAGAAAACATGTTGACTAGGTTCTGCTTTCATTTCTGAGAGCATGAGTAAACATTATTACCAGGGATCTCTGAGAGGTTTCATTTGGCATGACTGTTACTGGAACATTAATCTGTGTTTTCTTTGTTAGGTGAAAGCAGAAAAGATGTGGGCACTCTAAAGAGCGCTTCATCCGTGAACAGTTCCGTACAGGCTAACGTGCCCTTCCAGGAGCAGGCCCAGTGCCGCTGGCAGGGGTTGCAGCCTGGTGGGGACACATGCACCGGTCCCCAGGGGGGAGCACCGTGCATGGCACGTGTCTGATCACAGCTTGCTGCGCTCTGCACCGTGTGTGCAGGGCTAAGAGCAAACCCAGCGGGTGGGATTCTTCTGTCGAGCTGCAGGCTGGGGACAGATGCCAGCCAAGGGGTAGATGGATAGCTGCTCATTAACTCACATGACAGAGGCACTCCTCTGCCCTAAATTATGTATTATGGGAGGAGCTCAGGCTACAGCACTATTTCATTGATTCTGCCTGGCTTAGAGCATAACTAGACCTAGCCGGTGAGTTGGAGGTACGTTGGTTAGCTGTGCTACAGTCACAAGTGCCTGTCGGCCAAAAAGAACAGTGGAAATTACAGTGACTACAAAGTGTTGACACTGCAGTGCGGGGCATGAGATAGGAGAGCAGGAGCCTAAGTCTCTCACTTTTCATGGGTCTTGATGTGGCTGAGAGGACCCGTGATTCTGATGGTCTCTTTAATTAATTCACAATCAGAAAATGCTTCAATTAGCCACAATACCCTCAGGTTCAGAGACAAGGGAAATTAGTAATGCCCTGTATCATAGAATCATAGAATGGTTAGAGGTGGAAAGGACCTTAGGCAGGGACACCTTCCACTAGACCAGGTTGCTAAAAGCCCCATCCAGCCTGGCCTTGAACACTTTGTGGGATGGGGCCTCAAGGGGTGGGGTATACTCCTATGCATGACATACGAAGTCCTTTTAATGAATTGTTTATTTGTAAGGCACTTGTATGTGAGTAGCTAATTTGGAGAAACACCATACAAATTGTACCATTTTGCAATGCTTTTTCTTGGAAAGGGGACAAGGTACTTATTTTTAACCTCCTGGTGTGAAGGAGATGCTAATCTGCATGGGGAATATTTTATCTCATTAATAGTGTGATTTGTTCTGGGATTGATGTATTTGCCAAATAAAATATTAATGTAGCACCCTATGTGTGACCAGGTTATTATTTCATTGGCTTGTGTAAGTGCTAGCTTTTAAAAATGAAATCTTGGCAGCTTCCCATTTCTTTAGGATTGACTGGACAACAGCAAATACCTAAGCAAACTCAGAATTTGTAGACATATGAGAAAAGACAAACGAACAGTATAATTGGACCTACTGACTGCTAAAGGAAGCCAATATACTTTCTTATAGTCTATCAAACATTATGGAAATTTGCAACCTGTATAATGAAAAAATATTAGGCTTGCTGCTATATCATTTGTCATCTTTCCCCCTCATTGCCTTTTCTTGTACTTGTGATATAACACAATGGTTAAATGTTTGTCCCCCACAGTTTCTGGGTTGTCTGATTCAAGGGAATTCATGAGCTCTTGGACAGTGTGCAAATTCTGACAGTGGAGGCTGGCATCCCGTAATTTCTGTCATTGCTTAATGAGGATCAAGAAGTTGCAAGAGGTGTGTGAACCTATGTCTGCTCATATGTAGGCACCCTCACCAGTTCTTGGTCTAGTCTACAGTGCCTTGGTCCCTCTCCCCAGGGAGCAATTGTAACTCTTTAACAGGACACAAGCTCTGCTAGACCTGTAATTTACCTCTCAATTGTGGGGCCTAATGCATACCTTTTAGTTGTCACCAGTAATTCATACATTTGGCTGCCCAGCCAGCTGCACACCAGAAACATTCTTGGCTTGGCAGAGTGGGGATGAACTGTAGGTCTAGAGGCTTTGCTGATAGTCTGGACTGATCTGTTGAGCTATGAAATTGATATATAAATCGCCATCCTTGCCTGGGGAATAGAAAACAGATGGGAAAGTGTGTACTAGCGACTTGAAAAACCCAGAATTGGGGAATCCCGTGAATAACATTTAAGGACTACATGAGTCTTGTAGCTCCTATCCACCTTGTAACCCACCTATTGTGGATCAACCATGCAGAAAGAAAAATAATAGTTGGGATGGATATTAACCTAGATGCTGAGCAAGGCCTGTGGGCTCAGCCAGGATCCACCTAGGGAAAAGAGTACAGATATTCTCAGTGTGCACGATGAGGTGGTATATAGCAAGAATGCAAGCCCAAACATATGCAATAGAATGGTAACCTATTTTTTTTTTTGTTATTCTTGGGTATAATACCTTTTCATTCTCATCCTGTAATTTGTGTGGTGAAAGCTTGCTTTCCACCTGAAACATCCTGAAATAGAGATGACATCATTTGTCATTGCCCTGGGAAGCACTCTGACAGTTCTATTCTGTTACCTCATCACAGTCGTGTCACTTCCCATTAATTGTGCCTGCCTGTGCCCGCCTGGATTAGTTCTGCCAGGGAAATTTACAGTATTGGGGGCCATGACACTGCTGCCTTGCCAGCCACCCGCTTCCCTTTGTCGCCTGCGCTGCCCCTGGACACAGCACCATCGATGAGGAGAAGCCTGGCTCCGGCTAGGTCAAGCACAGAGCCACCTCAGCAAATTGTCTGGCTTGCAATTCAGCTTTGGGAAGTGATTTGCTTTCAGGATAGAAAATTTATTTTTCCCCATAGCTTTATTTTTATACGTGTGTTTGTCCCTCCCTCCCCTGCTCTCTAGCATCATCTAGATGGCAAGCGTCACTTCGTCTGGTTGTTTCCTGGTGTCCTGAACACTTAGAAATGATGTTCTCAGAACAATACTTTCTCTGAACTATTAAAAAGAAAAATCTAGTCCTTTCAGAGCTGATAGAAACACTTGTTGGCAGAGCAGGAGCAGAGCATTGAACTAGACCTTGTGAGGAGAGCACTCTCGCCTGCGGGGCGGGGGAGGACACCCGGTGCTTGGCAGGACTTGGCCCTGGGGCGGCTCATGCTGTGAAGATACTCCAGCTAAATTACCGACAGAGAGATTTTTTGTCCTTCAAAAGTTTCAAAACTTATAGATACTGTGTAAGAGGCGCTTTCCTGAATGTTGTGGGAATCGGAGTTGCTTTCCACGAAACTAACAGCAGAAATAGCTGCCGCTTATCTTTTCCTCAGCAAACCTGCCCTTGTGTCTGACCCTGGGTTTGGGCTGAGCTCACGTTTGAAAAGCCTTTAAGCGCCAGATGAGTCAATAACAGTTTGTCCTGCAAGAAGCTTTGATGCTTCAGCCCCCGTTTCCTCCTACTCAGGATCCTGAGCCTTGGGCCTAAGGAGGACTCCTTACCCCTGCAGCCATAGCCAGGGGACAGGGAGAGCCTGGCCCTTTGGGGCATGGCGGGCAGGGAGCTGCCCCAGCACAGACCCCAGCAGCAGGCCCCATGGGGCAGCCCTGGGCAGGGGATGGGCCCACGCAGGGTGGCTGCTGGGGAGCAGCTGGAGGCAGAACGACAGCATAGGTCTGCAGTGTGTCCAGAAGGCAGGACAGAGATTAGGCTGGGCACAGGCTCACCTACAGCATGGGGCAGGCAAGGCTGGAGGCCCCAGACTGAGGTGAAACAGGGCATCAGGACCCACGGGCCATTAGGGCCTCCTGCCGCCCTCCCCAGCCCTTGGGGTGTGCTGGGTCAGAGCCATGGAGCCAGGCAAAGGTCCCTGAAGCCAGGCACGCGGAGGGAACCGAGCCTCCCCTGAGGAGCCCCGGAGGGGTATGTGGGACAGGAAAGCTGACCAAGGAGCCCGGGGTCCCTGGGAGCCAGGCCCATGGCTCTTGGGCTCTGGGGCAGGTCCTCCACGGCCTGAGGGCCAGGCACTCAGCTCCACCAGCTGGAGCGACCCATGAGGGAGCTGCGGTAGTGGAGCTGCCCCCAGAGGCGGGACAAGCCTGGAGTCGGGGTCACCCACATGCAGAGGCTGTGCTTCTCACCTCACCCATTGGGCTGAGCATGGAGGGCAGGTCCTGGCTAGGGACTTATTCGCAGCCCTGGGTATGGTATGTGGTGAGACAGATCCATCCAAGGAATCCTTCCAGGAGACACAATTACAGGGGAGGCCCAAGACTCATCCAGAATCGGGTGCAGGTACACCAGAGCCCAGCCAGGGCTTCAGTAGGGCTCCCAGGCAGAGGGGGTGTGGTGTCCCAGGTGAGGCCAATCATGGGAATTAAGGCCTGTTAGTGCCTGACAGAAATGTTTTTATCTGCACATTTTTGTTCATTTCCAGTTCTTTGCACCTTTTATCCATCTCCTGGTCCTCAGGTTATCCTCATTGTGTAGAAGTTAGTTTGCTTCTGGGCTGCCTCCTGGAGTCAGGCAACAATTTCCTGCTGAGATCAAGCCCAGGTGCAACGCTGGGAGTAGTTTGCTGCAGGGACTGCTGCCAAAAGATGTTAGGAGCTACCCTCCAAATAGTTTTACTGCCTTCTCCCTGGAAGTCTACTAGCATCAACTCAGGAGGTAATTGGTAGTTTAGATGCAGTCAGAGATGGCCCTCATCCCTCTGCCTGGAGGCCAAGATTTTTACCCTCTGCAGGTTGGAAGAAATGATAAATAACATGTAAGTTAATTTTGTGGATAATACTAAACCAGGTGTTTCAAACATCTTATGTCTGCAGATCAGTTTTAGCTATCCATCCTTGCAATATCTCCCAAGCTGGTCCTAGCAATGGCCTTATGTTGATGTGGCCAGGCATCTCAGTGTATTCACAGAGATATATATATATATAAGATGCTCACTGGTGATTTAGTGATGTACATATAATTCTCCCCAGGGTGATTTTCATCTCAAGAAAGATTTAACCTTTAAATTTTTTGAAGTTTTGTTCTTTTTCCTGTCTTGTCATGGTAGCACAAGGTAAGGGAAAAAACTTCTATCCCTGCTGTGTGTTAACTGTGTTTTTAAAAGAATAGTTTAAAACAACCAGCTTTTGAGTCTCTCTTTCCAAGCCTGTTCTGTTGGCAGTGGTTCTGACAGTAATAAGTTTTGATAGGTAAAACAAATAACATTTGGTCACATTTAGCTTAATAGTTCCCTTAATGTAGCCTTGCCATGGAGCTAAACGTGTTTGTTGATAAATGAAACTATCAGAACTGAGACAGAAACTTCTTTTGTGAACTGCTTTATATTTCTGTCATTCCTCCAGGGGCTTATGATGAACAACTGTAGTGTATATTATACATTAGATTTATTTCCTGCTTTGCTGTCACAGATGCCTTGTCATGAAGAATTTCATTCAGTGCGTGATTTCTGTGTAGCATTTTAAAACTCCCAAATCTTAAATTTGTTACATTGCTTCTTAGTGCAATATGGAACAGCATGCTCTGTGATGATATCTGTGATGGTATCTGTAATGTATGGCAAAGTGGGATATATACAGGTAATTCTACATATGCATACTTATAAAACTCTGACTGTAGTTTTTCCGTAAGTTTAAAAAAATACAGTGCAACAGAAATGAAATAGAGTATACTCCTTCCACGTGTGCATAAGAACAGTCATAGAGGGTTGGATGAAAGGCTTTTCCAGACTGTCATCTAGTCTCTGACAGTACATCAACTTAGAGAAAGGACATGGAGTGACCCTCCTCTGGAATATTCTTCCAGGCCCTAACAGTCTTTGGTTAAGAAACTTCCAGAGTAAGAGGCTGCAGTCTAAACCAGGGTATTTAACAGCATCATGACTATAAAATAGATTTACCTTAGTTGAATTTACTTAACCCGTTTATTCTTCTGGTATTTACAGTGTTCTGTGTCAGTTATTTCTATAGTATTTTGAGGCCACTTTCATCTCAGGATCTCAAAATGCTTTACATGTTTCACAGGTAGGCAAGTGATGGCAAGAAGGCATACTA
The DNA here is from genome assembly GCA_008711295.1 of Anarhynchus alexandrinus. Lineage (NCBI taxonomy): Eukaryota > Metazoa > Chordata > Aves > Charadriiformes > Charadriidae > Anarhynchus > Anarhynchus alexandrinus. The sequence goes on along the minus strand of VUYV01000982.1, from coordinate 26,569 downwards.
TGATTTGGAGTTCTGGAAATGGAGCTTGATCAGCCTTGATCATTCAGACTAAGGAATGGAACAAAGACAATATCCTCTTATTTTTGTGTGTGACTTTCTTTTCGTCTGTGCAGAAGTGGTAAGCCTATCTCAACTTACTGTAATGAGGACTTCATGAAATTGGTACCACATGCCTCTGGCTATTTGCAGAGATGATAGAAATATTCTGTAGTGACTGTAGTTTTCTCACAGGATTGTTACAGGCCACATTCTTCTTTACTTTATGGGGTCACCTCTTGAACGCCACAAAACAAAATTATTACTGGAATGTTATCAAGTTTTGCATGGTCTGATAGCTCTGCATGTATTTATCAAACATATCTGTTTGCCAACATGTGTCTCTGGATAAATACAAAGCTTGCACCTGAAAAAACAGCTCTGGCTGATGCAGAATTCAAACCAGACAGAATGAATGTTGCTAGGAAGAGGAAAGTGCTGCTTAGTGTCCTCAGTAGATACATAGGGCTATATTTTAATATCGAAAACTTCAATGACATTTGTTCTTTCTACCTGAAGGTTGATCTTTCTCCTCTGACCATGATTTCCTAGAGAATGACAGTGTAAATACTGAGCAATGGAGAAATATTTTAACATAGGATATGAGACTTCTGCAAGTGTCACGTGCAGCTCAAATCTCATTCTTGCAGGAGAATAGAATAACCCCAGAATTAAGGCCTCATGGCAATAAATTGAATAAGGTGTATAATTACTGGGGTTTTTTTACACATGCAGACCCAGAGATTACTGAGTAGACATACTGATCAAGAGAGCTTTGCAGCTAGAGATAAATCCTGGTCCAGCCATTACTTCTTCAGAACAGTGGACTTAGAAAATCTAGTGATTTAATTATCAGTTATAGGAAATACCTGGTGGGTTTACTTACAAGGGTTTGGATGGTCTGTAAATTACTTGTGGCATCTTTGTCTTTAGCATAGAGATCCCAATAGACAAATTGTATACTCTCGCACAAAAAGTGAAAATGCAAACAAACAAACAACAAAACCCCACAACGTTTTAAGGCTATTATTTTAAAGAAATGTTTTAGTAAGTCTGACAAATCATAATTCCACCATCACCAGAATGAGGCTGAAAGGAAAATTACACTTAGCAACTTCATAAAAATATTTTGAAATGTTTCGTTTATTTACTAAAATGAGGTAGTTACAGGATTTTGTTCCCTAGAGTTGTCTGACATTAGTGCATATTTCACTCAGTAAGTCAAATATGTCCTCTTTCTAGTAGTTTGCAAGTTCTGCTTTAAACTCTGAGATTCATTAAAAGGTAGACCTTAATGGCCAGATTCCACTTCCCTTGCTTTTGCTAGTTATTGTATTATTGTAGAGTGCCTTATTAATTCCGATATGAATAATGGCAAAGGAATGGTGATTGTAATTCTGACACAAGGAGGACTGAATATTTCCCGTCTTAAGTCTCTGGCCAGTCTGATGTAAAGGAAAATAGCAGGTGTTTCTTCCATGTTTATTTGTAGGGAGACTGTTTTAGAGGTCTGGCATCTTCGATGAGTTCTGCTTAGACTAATCTGTGAATACTATTGAAGCAGAGGAAAAATTGGTGCATGTTAAATGAATTTATCATAAAGCTCTGCAATAATCACCATAGTAAGCAATATTTCATTTTCTGAGCAGGTATAGACAGCATACAGCTACCCATCAAAAAGCTAACAGTGGTCCTCAAAGAAAAGCATACTTCTTGTCTTCTGGCCTCTTACTTTCCAACTGCATGACTTTCTACCTTTATTTTTTTTTTTCTTTTCTTTCTTTCTTCCCTAAGATTAGATTCATGAATCATTTGCAGAGGGAGAAACTCTTCTGCAATGTTTTTTTCATTAGTCCCTTTTGATGATTCATTTTAACACAGATGCTGTCATCTAACTCTGCTGGTGCATCAGAGGCTCAACTTGATCTCAAGTTTTTGGAACATGAATTTTTTTCTAATAGCAGGAAGCTATCAGAATTGGTTTCTCCTTTGTCATATAGTTTCTCTGAAAAGGTCAGCATGGCCCCATCTTTAGGGCAGAATTCATAAAATTGTAAATATGTTGGTCAAGGTTTAAAATCAAAACCTTGTTTGACAGAATAACCATGACCTTAACAATAACCTTATTGAGATCAGAAGATGTGGCCTTATGTAAGTATGAATAATAAGGACATTACCTTTGAAAATACACATTAGGAAAACATCTTTCGAGTTACAGCCATTTTTTGCATTTGTTTTTGTCAGTTTTGGAAAATATTCTTAAGTAAATACAGAATCCCAGTGAATTTACTGGTGACAAAAATAAGGACTGAGCCAGGAGTGTAAATCAGCGCAGTTCTTTTGGCTGCAAGCCATCTTAGTTTTCAAAGTCAAGGAGCAGATTTCTTGTTTAAAGTGATTAGTAATTTTGCCTTTTTCTTTTAATATATGATTCAAAAAAATGCAAGGACACTAAATAACACATCTTTTGCAGCCTGATTGTGAGAGTGTTTATCTTATTTAGGTACAGTACCCTTTAAAGTTACCACAAATAAAACAGTGAGAAACTGGAAACTGTCCCTTGGACTTTTCTTGTCTCATCTGTAAACAAACTTTTATTCTGAAAGGTATTTTTACAAATAAATATATTTTTTCATATACTCCAGCATTTCCTGTTGGATGTTTGCTATGCTGACACAGCAAGCAGTGTCCTTTTTAGTGTAGAGAATGATTAGAGAATTGTGTGCTTTAAATCAAGAGAAAGAATCTTGTTGACTTTGTTGGGCACCCTAAGGCCCTTGCTAGTAAACACATTTTTCTGAGGAGGAATTAATCACATTTTGTAAAAGATATATCACATTATACAAATATGTTAGATCTAGGTCAATTTAGAAATGTGATTTACCACAGCATACATTCATTGCAATATTTTTAAAATAGTTTGTTTTAGAAAATAAGCCATATAGCCAGATAATACAGCTGATAAATGAACCAACAAAAGATGCTGATATTAATTCTGAACATCTGAAGAGTATTGGAAAAATCATGTAAATCCAATGATTGTTTATAGCTGCCTATAAAGACTTGAGGGTTAAAATTCCAGGTGTATCTCTGGGAAAAAGAGGCTACTCAAAGATAACTGATGATCAAACAAATGGTATGATAAATTCAGTGATGAAAATTTTTTTCTTGTTGTCCTGCACTCTGTTTGGCCGTATGAATCCTACTCAAAATCTCAGGCAGGAAAGAGTATTTCTAGCTATAAGTGACACTAGACTGTCAGAACAACAGTTTGTGGAAGTGCTGATGCATCAGGTAGCTCTTCCATTTTTTTCAAGAGAAAAAGAGGAGGGAACATCTACTACAGCAGAATTTACTGTGATTGGCAGGAAGGGTCGAAGCAAAATGTCCTTATTTTTTGTGTTGCTTTAACTTTTCTTCATGTTCTGTTCTTGAGGACCAAAAAAAAGCCCTTAGCCCTACTTTTTAAAGAAGACCTGTAAAGTTCATACTGATAACAATCATGTAAAGAGAAATCCATAGCGGGGACAAAATTCAGCTGGATCTGCTGATGTTTGAGTGAGGTTAATAAGAGGTATGTAGTTATGTGAATATTACACATGTTGGTTACTCAACTTATAATTGGAGAAAGCTGGAGTATAAACCTGACTGTAGAAAGGATTCCCCAGGAACGATAGAATCATAGAATCACTTAGGTTGGAAAAGACCTTTAAGATCATTGAGTCCAACCATTAACCTAACACTGCAAAGTCCACCACTAAACCATGTCCCTAAGCGCCACATCTCTTAAATACCTTCAGGGACGGTGACTCAACCACTTCCCTGGGCAGCCTGTTCCAAGCCAGCTTGTTCCAACAAGCCTATTCCAGCTTGTCAGCCCTTTCTGTGAAGAATTTTTTCCTAATATCCAGTCTGAACATCCCCTGGTGCAACATGGGGCCATTTCCTCTTGTCCTATTGCTTGTTACTTGGGAGAAGAGACTGACACTCACAAAGAGACTCTCACCCATGCAGATAGGAAGAAAGCTTGGAGATTCAGCTTACCCCCTGAGCTAATGTAAGTACAAACAGGGAGGAATGAGTCCTTCCTGTCACTGAATTGGGACTCAGTTTTTACTAGTTGGTCTGATTTTAGGGCTAGCTAATGATGATGGTATTGCTAGATTTGTTTGGGGGTTGTATCAATGTTCACCACATGGCTGTTCAGTTCCAGAATTTTGTTATGACATATTTTCTTGTCTTTTCCAGCAAATTCAGTCAGTTAACGAGCTATAGAAATAACTTGAAGTGTTCTCAATCTTTGCATGTCTGTATGTTTTTGTATGCACATGTGAGTATGGAGAAAGCATATTCATATTCAGATGAGTCAGCAAAAGGTATCAAACATATGTTGTTTGAATGAAAGGTATTTTGTGTTTAAAAAAAAAAGGAAAGTCCTTAATACATAGTCAAAACTACACTGCCAGCTATCACGTATCTCACTTGACATACAAGTGTTTCAAGTGTTCAGTGGCAATTTTTGGTCTCAATAGCACGTCATGAGATTCTTGACGGGCATGAGTAATTCCTGCCTTCTGTTTTCCACCAGCTGACACAAAAGTTTGTTAAAGGTTGGAGCCAACCTGTGAGCAGGAAGGAAATTCCTGCCCACTAATAGATTCTAGGCTGTTCTAAAGGAAACCCTTCAGTATTTGTGAACTGCCCCACTCTCTTCTCTCCTGGATTAGAGAGGAGCCTAAAGGATTTCAATATGATGCTGAAGGATTGTGCCATTATTCCTACCTCCCCCTAAAAAGTCTAGAAAGGGTGTGGAAGATAAAAATTAGCAGTTGTTCTGTACACGTTATCTCTTACCTGGCTAAAAAAGAAAAGACAGGATCACATGCAGAATTCAAGAAGTGTATGAAAAGTGTGGGCAACACAGCAATGTTAGGGTTGAGGAAGGACAAGGAACATCAGTGACAGTAGGGTTGTAGCTGAGGCAGAACTGAATGCAAATGAATGGGGCAGAAACACAGACGTATCATCAGCAAAGTAGGTAAGGACATGTTGATTTTGGTATGTGAGTAATTACATTCTGTGCAGCAGAGCTTTCTATGAGTGCTTTGAATTCAATGATTTTTGCTTTTTTTGGTGGGGGGCTTTAAAGACAAACTAGTTCTTGCATCCTGCTTTAAAGGGGGTGGATTCCTTATTTCTAATGTGATATGCAAGCTTTAACAAATGACGCATTTTTGAGAGGCGCTAAGCATCCACAGCTCCTGTGAATTTCAGTTCTGACTTCACTGGTATCTGGAATTTTTCAGCTCAGTTTGTCCTTCTAGCAGGAAGCAAAGCCAATTAGGCTTTGTCATCGCTCACTTTTTCATTGAGTGCCCCAATAAAGCTGTTGTGAGCACTGACACTTCAAATGTGAATACTTAATATTGCTGCCAAGTAATTAAAAGTACAGTCTCAGTATCTGTATTTTGGGGCAAGGGAAATTTCATTTTAAATTATCGGTCACAGTGACCATGGTCTGTTATTGTGCTTTATGGCAGGATTAAAACATTTTCCGTTTAAACAGAACAGAAGTTCAACATGTACTATGAATGTGTGAAGTTCATATGCAACTGCAAAGCCTAAGATGCATTAAGCATTGGAATAATCAGTTTTTAGGAAGTTTATTACTTGGCCATGGTGTGAATTAACTTTTGAGATAATTTAAAAATTATGCATCCAGTGCAATTAGTTCTATTTTCAAAGAGGCCTTTGCTTTTTGAAAGAGCTAATACTAATATCAATAAATACCCATTGTTCAGACTGAGGTAAAAATGGTATTGAAATGTCTTAATACCACTAACTATTAACTTTTACAATTTAATTCTATTTGTGAGGAAAATGGGCACTCGTTGCTTCCATCTGCATCCTAAGAGCACAGCATTATTGTGGAAGTGTCATTTCCATGCTACAAAGATGTAACGACAGCAGCTTACTCCCCTATATTCTTGAATTTTACTGTTAAGATTCTATTTTTAAGTAAGCTCATTCCCAAGTAAATGGTAACCATAACCTTTTAATGAAAATTCATGGCATTAATTACAGATACACAAACAGGAATAAAATTGATAGTATTTCTCCTAAAGTACTTGCTGACGTAAGTCCTGCAAAAGACCTCAGAGTACAACAGATGCTATTTTTTTATCTGAGCTGAAGCACTAGGGGGTGGCAGGATATCCTGAAGATTTTATCACTTTGTAAATGCCTCGATTTGAAAAAGAGAGTTAATCTCTTAAGAAAATGAATTTAACAGATACCATCATGAACTAGGAAAGAGACTATACAGCTTTAATTTTGTATTTCCTCTGGAAGTTAGTGTTGCTCGTTAAATTTCCATAGTGAACCAAATCAGTCCCTGAAAAAAAAAACAACTATGAAGCTATTTCTATCAAGAATAATTGACTAAATTTTCACTTAAATGTCCTGAATCATAAGATAAAACTCTGCTGGCATTCTCACAATGTAAATCCCTTTTTGTAGAAGTATATACCTCAACCTGTGGGACGTGAGCATTTTAGATTTAAGAAACAGGTATGTTCCCTTCCCAATTGCCTTGTTCAGTATTGTGGAATAACTTTTTGCCTTTACTTATGCTGTTGGCTGGTTTCTTTTGTAATTTTCCCCAATACTAGAGCCATCATATTCAGAACTATATTCCTGATAGCATAGAGCTCTTAAGCTCCTATCATTACTATTTATGCTTGCAGAGGAATATGTACTCTGTGGTGTGATAGAAATTATTTCAGAACCCTGGCTGACTGGAGTGGTACTTGTCCCATTTTTTCTGGTTTCCAGAGCTTAGCGTGGTCTACATGAGCACATTTCTTTGCTGCAGTTAATTGCTCGAGAGCTTTCTGATTAGCACTTTTTATATCCTCTGAATGTCTCCTCCAGTCTAACTTTTCTTACCTTTCCCCTGGGTGTTCAGGGTATAAACAACCTCTGGGGTATCTTTCTGTTCTCCAGACTGTTCGCTGAAGAATGATATTATAATTCGCGATTTCAGCTTATTTTCTTTTATTTTTTTTCCCTACAGTAATTTCTCCTTTGTCTAGCTCACCTACTTTTCATATGATTATTTTCTTTTTGTTAAGAGCTATATATAACTTCTATTAACATTTCATTGCCTAGTGCTTTTTTTCCTCCTTTGCCTTTTTTCCTATGTCTTACATAGGCTACGAATGTAAATAATGTTAGCAGTTATTTTAATTCCTCACATCTCCCATAAATGATGCACACCACAGTATTGAGGTAACAGGACTCTTCAGCCCTTTCCACTTTTCCATTCACTTAGGCTTTTTTGTTTGTTTGTTTTGGTAGTGTTTTGCTACTTTTTAATGTATTTTACAAAACAAAGGAGTGTCACTGCAGTGATTAGATTACTCAGTGGCTAAAGGAACTTTACAGCAGTAGCAATATTATTTCCTGCGCACTTTCCCCCAGCTCAGCCTTTCCACTAATTTTGCTGGTTCATGTTCTTCTGAAACCTGTAGCTGTCAGATACGAACATCTGCAGAGTTATTGTTTGCCCTGTATTTAATACAGCTTGACTCCTATTAATCAGTTAGGTTGATTCTTGTTGCTGATATTTCATCTCAGGAGCCAGTTAGTTAATCTGTAGCAGATCTGTTATTAACTATATTCTTAGTTCAGTGAGAAAACCTTACTCAGTGATTCAGTTCAATTGAACAGAAATGGAAAGCTTGGAAGAGTATCTCTTTGAAGAACAGAGACACAGTGGTAATAAAGAACTTCTCCACATTCACAACCACCTTAACAGCTCCCTACTGGGTAGCATAGCTTTCTTGATTGTCTGAGCAGGATTGGTTGGTTGTTGAGATAGTGGATAATGGAGAAAACAGAAGCTCAGTCCAAGATCAGGGACTAACATAAAAAAAGAATAGGCTCGTGTATATATGAGTTCACTAGATGTATTCCGTATACCTGTATTTGTTTAATCTTGTCAGCCTCGACTGTAGTAGTAGTGCAGATACAGACTTCAGGATGTGCTGGCAGCCAGAACATAGGTCCAGGATCCTTGAGGTTATCTGTCCCTTTTTGTTACAAAGGTGCTAAGCATGACACGTGGCAACCACGTAGTGAAACTGGTGACCCCGTATGGAGTGGTTCATCACTCAGAGCGTGAACCTCAGTCCTGTTGCCAACACCCATGGCCTGTGTCTGCAGAAGCAGTGAGGACAGTTCCGGGCTGCTCTCCAGTGGAAGGAAGGAAGCAAAGGAGAGTGGGGATCCTTGTACCCCAGTGGGTGAACAGCATGTATGCTGTGAATTAAAGCATGCTTTGCTCTCTGCTTTGTCATCTACCTGGAAGTTTTTTTCTGGCCAGAAGGTGCACAGTGTGAAGGCGTCTCTGTTTTTCACTCGCTTTATAGCTTACAACAATGCTGTCAGCTAAAATTTTCAAGTGAAAGTGCTAGGTAACCAGGCTTCTCTGACTCCATTTTCCCCACTTGAGGAGTGACCTCAGGGAAAAAACATTTTTCCTGCTCTCCAAGTATTTTGCCCCTGTCTTCTCCATTTACCATAGATTTCATTTTGTGGAAATGCCCTTCTGCTGACTTGCAAGAGTCACCTATGGGTGTTATTGCAGTTGGGCTGAATCTATACATATATGTATGTATGCATATATTAACTAATTCATGATCTCAGTATCTCTCTGAAACTTACTTATTTTAAGCACAGATGTTTGCTTTCTTTGCTGATCCTGTTGCTTATAGAAGTTGCCACTATATTAATTCTGAGGGCATTTCTGGCACTAAGTAAAGGAACTACTTGACTCTTTTACATTATGTCAGTGAGAGGGAACTTCTACTCATCAATAAAGTGTTTCCTTCTTGGCAACGTATGTGCCTTTATGTTAGGGTTTACTTTATTTGTGTTGAAAAACCACAAAAAGTTCACCTCAGGATTGTGAAAACGGTATCTTGCTACCAACTTGTGGAGTTTTTTACTAATGCCTAGAGAAGATACTAGGGTGAATATATTTCCTTAAGAGTTCTCTACTCATTTTATCTTTGACCATGTGTGACCACCTCCTTTCAAGGGCAAACAAATTTGGCTGTCTTCCTGGGCCCACAGCTGCTTTTATCTCTAAGTTTTCTTTGAAAGAGAGAAGAGCAGTTAGAACACTGAACTTGAATGTTGCTGCTCTGCTGGGTAGAGTGAACTTGGGTGTGGGAGGAGCGAAGTAGTCTCTGGGTAGTGCTGGGGCTGTCAGTAATCAGTGCGGGGTGGCAGCTCTTAGACGGGCAGCTCTAGCTCATCTATCAGGTGCAGCCGGGAGCAAGGGTGAGTGTGGATGGTAATCAATACCCCATGGCTTGCCAATGAGGAACTGGCTGTGTGCTGATAATGTGGAGGTAGAAGAGAGGAAGGGATCAGTTCTGGTGGTGGGGATGTGATGAGGGCACCGGGTCCCTTGTGCCTTGCCATCAGAAAGGACTTTCATGTTCTTGTCATAGCATAGACTCAGAGCAATCATTTCCTGTTCGATTATGACTAAGTCTCATTTGTGGAAAGTGATGCTGTTCTGTGCTTCACTGGAAAACTGGTATTATTTTTTCCTTTGCAGTATAACAGTTTTATTTGTGTATGGCTTCAGCTGTGTAATTGTGTTCAAGTGTCCAGCCAGTTTGACCACTTCTGTTTTCTTTTGATTCCTTGGGCAATAGCAACTGATTGCAGCAGAATCCTATTGCAGGTGGCAAGTACTGTATTTGTGCTGAGGTACAGCATAGTAGGATAGCTGTCATCAGCCTCTAGAATGGCATGGGGGTCAAGAGGCTGGAGGGACAGGAGAGCTGGGGTCATGCCAGTATTGGGGAACCAAACATTTGAAAGGATTGGGTATGGTGTAGATCTGGGCAGGCTGAGCAATTGCCATGGTAAGAGGCAGAAGATGAGGGGGGCTAAGGATGTGGGGAAGGGGTCTTTGTAATAGAGCTGAAGGAGAAATCTTGTACCTGAAGAAAAGGTCCTATGACCAGGCTGGATTTCATTTGCCTCTTCCTCTCCCTCGCTGAGTTCCTCTTCTGTGCTCTAAGTCATTACACCGCCACCACTGGCTGGTGTCCTCTTGATAGGAAGCCTCCAGTGTGCTAGGATTTGTGCTGTCCCTTTCAGTTTTTGCCCTCTTCATTGCATTACAACTTACAGCCATGTCCTTTTCGGTTGCATTCAGATCTGGAGACAATATGTGCAGTGGAGACTGTCTGGACTTACTGTTGATTGAGAACTACCTTCTTCTGCTCTGTAACATTTGGGGGAAAAATGGGAAACTCAGATGGAGTAGAGCTGCTTCTGTGACCTACCTAAGTGTCTGATCTCAAGTGTCCAGTGTCCTACCTTACAAGGTGTACTTCCCTGTTCTCAACTTTCTCCTATACGTTTCTGTTCAGAATGACATTGCTCCAAAAACAATTGGGAAAGAACTTGCTCTGACTCCTTCTGCCCTCATAGAATTCCTTCTCTTTCTATTCCTTTTAGTACCTTTGGTACTAGGATGTTTCACGTTATTTTCACAACTATATGGTATAAGATCTCCTGTCTATATGCAGGGATGTTGCTGAGACTAACCTCTTCCCAGGTTGTCTTTTCTAAGAAGAGAAAGGACTGACAGTACTGCATAAAAGCAATTGAGCAGGGGAAGACAGATTGCAGCAAATTCAGGATGTGGAGATAAATCTCACAAAAAGCAATGTTTAGGGGAAGAGTTGAAGACAGAAGGCTGACATTTCTAGAAGAGTTTGCTATGTGTCTGAATATTATTTGTTGCAAATTGGGGAAATATAAGTGAAGTAGGAGTGTTCTGTGGCTGCAACAATACCCTCTAATACATTGCAAAGTAAAAGCATTACATATGAAAAGTAAAAGCATTACAATAGAAAGTGGGGAAAAAGTACACAGGCTTAAAGAATGACTGACACAAGCAGGTACAACAAAAGATTAAACAGAAAATGGTACTGGGTGGTAATGAGTGATATATTCTTAGAAAAATATTCATGCTTTATCTTATGCTTGTGCACTTGGGCTTTATGGGGACTTACTTTGTATTTAAGCTTTACCTGGTACGTGATGCACATGACTGTTAATCAGTTTTGCTTTGAAAAATTGATCTGGCCAACTGTCATCTCTGAAAACTCACATGGATTTGAGTATCAAACTTACTCTTTTGCAAAGGAGAATTCCACAATGCTCTGACAATCCAAGCCGCTAGTGATAGCAAAACATGTTGCCCAAAAGATCAGCATTGTAATTTTCATGTCTATGTTCTTGCCTGCTTCCAGTCACAGTGAAATAGTTAACAGTGTTTATTTATGTACAGCATTTATTAGGTTTGAGAGTGAAATACAGTGGAAAACAATGAGGCAGGTACACATTTTCTTTAGGTCTTGTCTCCGGCTTATCTTTGGCAGTTTGAAACAACAGGCCTTTTTCGAAGAGATATTTCAGGGAAAGATTTTGAGGCACAGTGGCACCCAACATGTAAAATAAAAAGTTCACAGTCTGTGCCAGCTCACTTGATGGCTATTTTGATTTCAGTTATAAGACATTATGCAAACTTTTAGGGGAAAAAAAGATTCTGTAGGTTATGGAAAACACAAGAACAGCCGCTGTCACAGTGATTTGTGCTAGTTCTCTAGTTCTTTAATTCCCCAGTAATAGAACCCAACAAACTCAAGAAACTTATTTTTGTCAGTGAATATGCGTTGGATGCAGATATCTGGATTAAAAAAAAGTTCAGATCACTTCTGATTAGAACTGCACTTCAAATTATTAGAATGTGATGTATGTGTTTGGATGAGGAGGAAGTTCACAGTTATGTTTAGATTTCTTCTCTGAGCAATTTATAACCTTGGTGTTAGTCAGATACCCAATCTCCAGTCCTTTTCAGGACATATAAATAAATATAGTGTAATACGTGAGCAGTAAGATTTATGACCATTCATTGATCTCACTGGAGTGTCTTCCTTACGTTTCTGAATAGAGGGTACAGAAAAGAATTTCTTAAAGCATACACAATCTTGATTCTTTCCACAGATACGTAGTAGCAGTAGGCTAAATCCTGCAGTCTTTACTTGGTTAAACTTGTTACTTAATATGATGATTAAATGAAGAAACTGAGATTTTCACCTCCAGGATGAAACTAGCTCCTGTGTAGAAGACCTGTCCAAAGCTTATGATCTTCTTTGAGTCCTGAGAGTCAGACAAAAGTGTTAAGTTCTTGTGCTGGTGTAATCCTTGGGATGCGTTTAGGTCTCAAAAGATGCAAAAGTTAGCTCTACCGCTTATAGTGTCCCCTTTATCTTAACTGTTCTCTGTTTTCACTTATGTCTCAAATTTTTTTCCAGACTGCTGATTAGGTGCCTACTGAGTTTCATCATGCTGTCATTCATCATGCTATCATCATGCTCATTCTTACCAATTTCCCAGACCATGTAATAACACATGTGCTGATTTCAAGTGCTTTTGATATTTGTATCTTTTTGGTATTCATCAAAAAGAATTTTAATGAAAAGAATTTGTCAAAAAGATAAAAATTAATAGTGATATTAGTTCTGGGAAATACTGTTATAAATAATAAACAGTTGGATTAATCTGTTGAAGCTCAGCAGAAACTGGGAGCTTCAGTCTGTTATCCCACAAATGAAAACCAAAGAGGAAGTTCCTGTTTACCTAAAGCTGCAGAATTTTGCCCTGTGCTGTGTTTGCACATGCATACACACATATACAGAGTGCCAATTAAATGGTCTGTATGCCAAGGCTCTTTGCTGCTGCCTTGCTGCAGAACTTTCACAAGGTTTCAATTTTGCTCTTATTAGTACTGTAAGCGACCTGAAATCCCACTGTTTTGCATTTTTGAAGTTGACTCTGAAGTTATTTCTTAGTTTACTGGTGTTTCTTATTCTAGCCAGGTTTTGTACTGCCAGACTTGATAGTGATCTTAACATAAATGTTACTTTTCTGCAAAATCACATCAGAAATGAGATGTGCCCTCTACTTTGTCAAATGTATTATTAAATAGCTACCTGAATAAGTGGTGGAAAGTTTTTGAAGGAGAGTACAGATTTGTTAAGGTTGAAGACTTTGATACAGGTCTCTGAAAGCCTCTGCGATCTTTGGGCAAGAATTTTTTTTTAAGCAACAAAAATGTATCCACTCTTTTGTTTCAAGGTTGGGATTTTTTTGCCTTGCTGTTGGAAATTTCTTCTCCCGTCCCATGTTGCCTTGTAAGGTCATTAGATGAATCCATGTTGTTTCTGCATAGCTGCTTGCATTGTACATTCAAGTCAGCCTCTCTTTGTGACTGAGAGTCTGTTGTTTGTTTGAAACTGTGTCGGTCTACAGCCTCAAAAAACATTTAGATATCTTTTCCTTTGGCTGGTTATTCTGACTGTGCTGTACTGTTTTCAAAGTAATGATTAGGTTGGTGGTGTTTTTTTTTTTTTTTTCCTTCCTTCCCCCCTTCAAACTTTCCCAAGACAAGAAGAGGGAAAAAACAAAAAGGAACAAAAGCCAGGCTGGAAAGTAGCAGTCCCTAAAAAAGGAGGAGGTTTGCCTGTGATAGGACTGCCAGTCCAAGCAGCAATTCCTAGAGTCTCAGCCTGTAACCTCCAACAGGATGGAGGAAGACATTTGCAGTCCAGGTTCTCCTGTCTTGTGCTGTGGAGTGAGAAGGGAAACATCCCTTCCAGTGGGAGTGATCTTGCAGGAAAAACTGCTGGAAGGTTCTGTAGCACAAACCCTAGTGGGTGATGATCTGTGAGGCAGTATCTTTGCTGAAGATTCTGGGGTGCAAAAAAGTGGTGAAATTAGGGAAGTGCAAGAAGATGGCAGCTGGGCCCCTGCATTTAGTTCAGCATCCCATAAGTGGCAGGAAAAATATAGTAAAATTCTTGTGTCTTCTAGAATGACTCCTGAAAACATGTATACCCTTCTAGGGACAGAGTGATTTCTCTCCTGACTTTATGGAATCGGTTTTGCAGCATACTGTTCTGGAAAAGCACTGTCTTAACTGTCCTCCAGATTCCTCTTGAACCGGGCAATGGCTAGTTATGTGGATAGCTTCCTTTCAGACATTAAGCCTGATCCATCTGAAAGAAATACTGAGGGTCATGGTTATCGAAATAATTTTGCAGAGTCATTAATCTCCAATGCCAATTGTTTAATGTCAAAAATGCGGAAAGCCTTGGGTTTTTAATTACTTTTGTTCACTGCTGCGAGTGGTGATTCACAGAAGTTATATTGCTAAGGTGTGGAATGAAGAGGAAGAATATTAGGATGAAGCAGACTTCTGCAACCGTTCAATTCCAGATATCATGGTCTGGTAGCTTTATGCTACATTAGGCTCACTCAGATGTGTTCATGCTTACAGAACTGGTATTGATGCTGTCAGTGCTGTGCTTCATTTGCTTGGATTTGAGCTGGGAAAACACTGAATCAGTAATAAGGAAAACACAAACTTTTTCTCTTCCAGAAATAAATTGTAGCACCATGCTAGGTTTCCTTACTGTTTAGATTCTCTGGGTTCATCTAACGACAATTTTATTAGGTCTGTTCCAAACTTGCTTATATCTGGTTTGGCTTTGTCCTCAGTGTGAAAGCTGCATATTAGCAGGTGGAGTGTGTGCAAAAGGTCTTGGGAAAGTTCTAGTGTAATATACTAGGAAGAAAATTGTAGGAAAAATTAGTGGCAACATTAGATTTTTGATTTGGGAAAGTGTTTTCTTAAAAAAAAAAAAAAAGTGCATTAACAACAAGTAACCGTGGATTCAAGAATAATTTTTTTAGAAAGTCTTTGCTCAATAAGTTTTCCTCAAAAAGGAAGGATATGCAGGGATAATATCAGAAAACCAAAGGAGGAGCTAGCAGAAGTACAGATAACGTGCTGTGGCTTCCACTGACCATAGGCTCTGCTAGTCCTCTTGCACACACTTAACACCTCCTCCTGCAGTTGCAAGGAGCCTCGATGCCTCCTCCTGGAAATTTGCAGGATGTCTGAAGTCAGTTTAAGAAAAACTGACTGAGGGGAAGTGCTGCGTGCAGATGCCTGAAGCACCGAGTGCTGGGGAGCCAGCCTGATTTTTGAGATTGGTTAAGAAGTCAGCAGCTCCCAAGAACTACAGGAGATGGCCGCTTGCTCCAACAGCATCTTTCAAGACACTGTATCCAGAACAGGACCAGAAAGTGCTGGTCATGCTAACTTGCTCTGGATGTAAAAATCTTTATTACAGTGTAGGTAGCAACTTCTGGTCTCTCTAATACCACTATGTGATCATTCTGAAATCTGAAGCAGTGCTTGGAGCAGCAAGGCAGTCTTTCCTCCTAAGATCCACTTGAACATCTCCCACTCTCTCAGTCTGCTTCAAATCTGCATTTTCTCTAAAAGAAAGAATACTGTCCCGGGATCTTAGTTTTTCTCTCTCCTTCCTATATAGTAACAATGTAGACAATTTAGAAATAAAAATGGCTACCATTGGCTTACTGATCCTGGAAAATAATTGAAGTATTTTGCAACCTTGACATTATTTATCTCCTCCTCCACTTTTTATGACCCCTTTCACATTTCCCCCTGTAAAAAAAAAATAAAAATCTTTTCCTCTGTTATGTGGCTAGTTCCATAAACAACACAAGTAATGAGCTCGTCCAAGAATGGTGTTTAAAAATGACCCATATTCTGAGAGTTAAGTAGCTTAGCTTCTTCAGTGCTGGACTGACAATCACAGGCTGATTAAATTTTTACACGATTACCTTAGTGGAGGCAAGTTCCACTTTGACCCCTTTCAAAGGGACTGCTTAATGAATGAGGACTGATTCTGTTTGAATAAAGTGATCTGCCTTTGTTGACAGTGTAAATAATAAGCAGCTTCTCGTTTTAATCATATTTTAGTCGTATTGAGTAGCATTTCATTCCAAAATGATTCCAACTATTTCAATTCACATGTGTAATGATCTATTTAATACAACTCAATTTTTTAAATATGTCCAAGTATTTTAATTCCATTTGAAAAACAAAATAAAAAAACCAACCAACTACATAGATGATGCACTCATCAAAACTTGGGACTAAAGAAATTAAATTTAATCACTTTCTATCACCCTTGGTGTCACCAGTTGTTCTACAGCGGATTTCAGGCTATCTGTGCAGCAACCATTTATCATAGAATCATAGAAAGGTTTAGGTTGGAAGGGACCTTGAAGATCATCTAGTTCCAACCCCCCTGCCATGGGCAGGGACCCCTCCCACTAGACCAGGCTGCCCAAGGCCACGTCCAACCTGGCCTTGAACACCTCCAGGGATGGAGCCTCCACAACTTCCCTGGGCAATTTGTTCCAGTGCCTCAGCACCCTCATAGTGATTATTTTTTTCCTAAAGTCTATTCTAAATCTACCCTCTTCCAGTTTGACACTATTACCCCTTGTTCTATCACTACATGCCCTTGTAAAAAGTCCCTCTCCAGCCTTCTTGTAGGCCCCCTTCAGATACTGGAAGGCTGCTATAAGGTCTCTCTTCTCTAGGCTGAACAACCCCAACTCTCTCAGCCTGTCCTCATAGGGTAGGTGCTCCAACCCTCTGATCATCTTCATGGCCCTCCTCTGGACCCACTCCAACAGGTCATGTCCTTCTTATGTTGAGGACTCCAGAGCTGGATGCAGTATTCCAGGTGGGGTCTCACCAGAGCAGAGTAGAGGGGCAGAATCACGTCCCTCGACCTGCTGGCAATGCTTCTTTTGATGCAGCCCAGGATATGGTTAGACTTCTGAGCTGCGAGTGCACATTGCTGGCTTGTGTTGAGTTTCTCATCAACCAACACCCCCAGTCCTTCTCCTCAGGGCTGCTCTTGCTCCATTCTCCGCCAAGCCTGTATTTGTGCATGGGATTGCCCTGGCCCATGTGCAGGACCTTGCACTTGGCCTTGTTGAACATCATGAGGTTTGCACAGGATCTATATTAAGGATGTTGTAAAATAGCTTATAAGAAACAGTTTTACTGGCTCTAATGCTGGATCTAAAAGAGTCTTTTAATGTATTAAAGTAGGGGCAGGTCTAAGATTCTTAATTTGAATAATTGAGTCGGTTTTGTATTTATAAAAGCATTTCTAGGAAATAGTGACATTATGGCATGATTGCTACTCACATCAGCCCTATTGTTAGGATGAAAATGCATATGAATGTGTTCTTTTTGTTCAGATGTTTTAGCATGCAAGGAGAAAATTTGTTGCATAATGAACAGCAGTTTTAACTATTGTCTTATCACCATTGTCTCACTCTTTAGTGAGCTTCTGATGTCATGACTTTCAACTTTTGATGGCATATATGATTCCTAGCTTGAGATTTTTTTCTAAAATTTTGATATGGAGGTAGGTTTTAGTTAGAGAAACACTTCTTAACTAGATCTAATTAAGAATATGTAGTTTTCATAGCAAATGAAGTTGGAAACCATTTTGTCTAAAATTTTCAGAAAAACTGCTCAGTAGAGAATCCAGATTTGTTGTGTCTTTGTTCCTAAACTGAAGCTTAGTTTAAATGGTGGGTTTCAGGTCTGAGCTTGAGTTTGGTTATTGAAGATTGCACAGCTTCACAAAAATACATTTTTTTCGATATAGAATTTTTTTTGAGTGTGAAAAAATAGAGATAACAGTAGGATTGAAACAGAAGTTATATCCCATGGAAAGATTCCATTTCATGTTATTTCAATCATTATTTTTATATTCTGTATACAGCAAGGAGATGTGTCATACCCAAACACAGCTTTTTGCTAGTTGCATTGCAAAAGCAATGTAGAGCAGTCCCTTTTCTATATGATAATGAAGCTAGACAACAAAATTACTTAACCTTGTAACTCTGAAAAAAAAGTCTACCATACCTGTCAAACTATATTTGTAAGTGAGCTAATTGACGCAAACCTAACACAATTCTAGAAAGTGAAGATGGCAGCTACTGAAGTTGTTCAATAGTGCATTACAGGAAATGGTTTTTATTCATAGTATCAATGTATTAACTTTCAAATAGTTTTAGAAAACCATTCAGCAAAATCCAGACTTGCTAATAACTTTATCCTGTTGAAAGTGAATGGAAGCTTTGCCAACCTAGTGTTTAAAGCTCTCACCAAGAATCTTATTTATTTGAAAAATATTTATATTTTCTTAATAGAAATTGAAACTATTAATTCAAAATTTACTATTCAAGAAAAGTACATTTTATGTTGTGTGAATATTGTGCGCTTTCTTAGTTTTAGCCCAGGCTTTTAAAAGTGAAATCAATTTCTCACCTCAACTCTATTCATCAAGAAAAAGTATAAATTCTGTCTTTTTGAAGCTGTCATAGTTCCTGTGAAATATTAGACCCTAGGGCCCACTACTCCATTTAAAGCATTCTACATGTTCATATCATCTTTTTTTTTAACATTCCTTTTGCTTGTTTGATGACTTTTATTCTTCTCCCTCTCATTTAGTAAAATTCAATATTATGTCCCTATTCTGTTCCTTTTAAAGACAACTTAATAGAAAACAATAAAAAGCAGAGATTTAGTATTTTTATTTTTCAAGGGAATATAGCCGTATTTATCACATTGTCTACGTTTTTGATTTTCCTCTTTTGTATTTTTTGTTTTCTTGCATATTCTCTGAAAAATGGTGGGCATCCACATGAATTGAAAAAGAGCTAAAGCTATGCAAGACCTGATTTAAGGCCAGGCTGGATGGGGCTTTGAGCAACCTGGTCTAGTGGAAGGTGTCCCTGCCTATGGCAGGGGGGTTGGAACTAGATGATCTTTAAGGTCCCTTCCAACCTAAACCATTCTATGACTATCAAAAAATATTTACGTCCCTAAAGATGCAGATAAATCCATATTGGGATTTTTAAAAATGCATTGAAGCACTTAATTTTTGTTATTTAACTAGGCATTACCTAGCAGTCTTCGTATTCTGAAATGTCTGAAGTTATGCTGTTTGGGGTTCTAATGAATTCATGTTTAAATGCTTATTTTTTCCTTTTATTTTTCTTTCTATTTTTTTTTTTCTATTTAAATCCACTGTTTTCCTGGCTCATTCTCTCAGAATTGTGTTTGTACCCAGTCTTACCATGACTAGATCCTTCTTCTCTAAGAGATCTAAGTGCAGTCGGTGGTGACTACACAGCAGGAGGAAGGGTAGCAGAGTTGTGTTCTCAAAGGTATATAGGAGGAAACAAGTCTCAGTGTAGGCAGTTTCTCAGGATGCTCCAACTGATGAATTAACTAATGTAGTTCAGAACATGAAAGTTGATCACTCTGATGATTTTGAGCCTGAGGTGTTGTCTTGGGGTTTTTGCACCAAACTTTTTTTTTTTTTAGGTTGAACAGTTCATACCAACTGCAGGTGCGATTCATGTCACCTTAGATAACTAATCTTAAAGTTAAGTGCCCATTTCCAGCTAATTGTCTAGACACTCTCTATCGTCAACAAAGAAATAGAGGCACTTTAAGAGTGTGATTCATTCCATCCTAAAATAGATGTCTAAGCTGGGATGAATTGGAAGTAGCTGTCTTTCTCCACCAAATATCAGGAGAGCACTGACAATTGGTTAGACAAAAACCAGCTGAAGATAGGTGAGATGGTCCCCCTCTGAGCCATTGATATATCTCTTATCCCTCTCTGTTGTTTCACTGATTTGGGAGATGAGTAACATTTTTCAGTATTTGCCAAATAGGGCAAACATGTTAATAGATGTTAGTATCAAATCCATCAGGCTGAGGAGTACATAAGGCAAAAGATAATGTATACAGTTCCACTGAACCTGAGCATAGACAGTCTGTGCTTCGTTTTGATTTGTCGAACGGTAGCTTAAAAAGCAAAAGCTGATGCATAAAGCATTGTACATATTTCAGGTTGGGATCAGCCTAGAAATCAGCATCCACGCACAGGGACAACTCCATTTGGTTACTCGTCTGTACAAAAAACGTCACAGTGACACTTCAGAGCTATCCTGTCACTTTCTTGTTTCTTTTCTGAAAAGTAAATATTCTAGCTGAAAAACAAATTAAGCACACAATGGGTGTACAATACATCTCAAAAGTAACTTGAATGGAAAACATTTCAGGCTGGCAGAAATATTAGACAAGTTTAACACCATCTGAATGGTTTCCTCAATAAAATTCAGAATAAATATCCATTAGAACATTAATGAAGGTTGAAACTTTTCTCAACAGAATAATCAGGAACACTTTTACAGCAGAAATTCTGTGCATTAACTTTTATTCCCATGTACTATTTGTGAAATGAAGAGAATATGCTATTTAACATTAAATTTAGCAAGAGTGTTTATATTTTGAGTCATGGTTTATAACAGAAACAAATCAACAAAAAGCAATTATTAAGATTTCATTTGCTTCTCCAGCACTAAGCTTCGGAATGTTTTTTGTAATTGGACAACAATGTTTTTCAGATGATAGTGAAGTCTTCACTGAGAAAATGATGGACAAAACAACCATTGCTGTGATACAGGATGTCATCTCTATGAAGGTTCGCTTAACAATTTAAAGGAGCAAACGTGTATTAAGCCTGCACTGCTACTGGGCTGAGGTAGGAGAAAATAACACTGTCAAAATTCCATTAAGGTCCACCCAACTCTAAACTAGTTTTCTCAGATTTTGGTTGCAATGTAAATATGCCAGTGGGCAAATTTACCCTGTTGCTATGACATGTTTTGATGCCTGAACTGCTCATTGGTTTTGTCTCTTCTCTTTGTTACTCTAGTTCAAGGAAAGGAATACTCAAGGACAGGTGTTTCTGCTAGCTTGTTAACTGTTTTCTTTTGTTCGTATTTAAAAGCACTTATGCTCACTATGCTTACATTTTACTGATACCATCTTGAAGTCAGGACTCTAAATTCTTAAAATCCTATGCTTGGTACATCTGGAAATCTGTGCCACAAGACCACTTTTACTTGCTTAATGCACGTTAAGGTGGAAAGAGACCAGTCAGTTAACTCCTATAATCATATGCACAGTGCAGCCATCTTGTCTCATCTAGTTGTTCCCTCAGTTGTGCAAAAAAAGACGCTGTAGACACTTCAAAACCAGAAGATTCTTCTGTTTTACTGTCATTAGGACCTACCTTCTGTTAGCATTCTGATTTTTGTTGGTCTTAATTAAGATTATTTCTTTCTCTTACCAAACTGTGACTATAAAGACATACACATCATGGTTATCTTTTTAATCCTTTTAATAATAATAATAATAATAAAAAAACTGTTGCAATTACTTTTCCATTTATTATTTTGATATATATTTATTTTTTTACAAAGGAACTTGACAAGCAGATTTCTGGAGTTCTTAATGGAGTTGAAACAGTAGCCTATGCATGTCGTTGTACACGCATAGTGAAATGATGAACATAAATCACATAACCACACACACACGCACGCACAGAAAACAAGGCACTGTTAAGACTGTACAAGTAATAAGTGACCAAGAGGTTGATTACACATTAAAAACTGAGCTTCTAATGAAAACTTTCTCAGTAGTCATTTTAACACCCTAAAGCTGTGCATTGGTTTGGGGTTCTCTGCTTAAAAGCCCAACTGTGTCCCTTTTTCCATATGTATTGGACCCCACATTCGTAGGTGAATAAATTGCTCCGATGTTGTTGCTGGAACGAACTAAGAAGTCAGCCAAGCGTTGTGTCACACATGTAGCAGTGTTGCATTTCCGTTTCTCCAGGTGGTGACTACTAAGGTAAAACAAAAAGAGCCAAGATTAAGTCAAATGATGAGCAATCAAGTGTGCTACTTCTAATAAGCATTTGAGCTGGCTAATGTGGGAGTTCTTTTAATATGTGCACAAATACAGGAACATGACAATCTTCCTACCACCTACTTTGTGCCTGAAAAAAAATCTTGCGGTGAATGCTATTATCAGTTTTAATGATGGGGGTTATTTAAATGCAAAGACCTTAACAGTCATATGTCATTTTTATTGATATTCCGCATAGCAGTTTGTGACATCTAGAAAACCTGTAATGATAGTATAGTTAAGACAGTAAGTGAAAACAATGACTAAATGTTTAGCTTTAAGCTGAACTTCTAAATCTATTTAGAGCTCTTGCTGATATCATGAGGATTACTAACACAATGACAATCACTAACATTTATTTAGTTCTCTTGTTCCCACAGAATCATATCCTGCTCTCACTGCAGTGAACAGTAATCTTCCAGTCCACATCAAGTGGATTGAGCCCAGAGACTCTTTCTCCCAACTGCTCCACATGTCACGAGAGGTGGCAGGCGTTGCCAACTTCTGCTGACTTCAGTGCCACCATAAGATCTTGCTGTCTAAACAGAGATTTCTTCACTACTGAAAAGCAGCCACATCTTTGTTGAAACCCAGCAACTTCAAAGTGCTGTTGTGCTAGGAGATAATAATTTGCTGGATGAGAGTTTAAAGAGTGTCCATGGAAGAATCCATATCTAAAAAGAATATTTTATGGTCTAAGCCAACAGACCATTTGCAGAAGTCCGTGTAGAACTTATGTAGCATGAGATTTATTATTTTTTTTTAATCACAATACAATGCTTAGCTTGAGAGAGCTTGAGTTTTCAAACTTATTTCTTAGACCACTATGTTGTTCCATCAGACAGAAATACTTGCTTGCTGAGATTGCTTATTGAGTTACTGTTCATTTTCTTGTGTTTCTTAATGTTGATGTGGCATGAGGTAGACAACAGTTTGCACCAAAAATTTACTGTGAAGAGTGACATTTTCCCAGTTTCAAAGTCTGAGCAATTACCAATGAGTACATTTTCCTATTGATTGACTAAATCTGTTATCTAAAATTTCATCTATTGTTTGAGATTTTTTTGTATTAATCTAAGAATAACAAATGGAATAGCATTTGTGAGAGAAATGTCTGTATCATACTGGTTCTTCATCAGCAAATAGGCAGCAATTTCTAAGCAATTAATATTTTAAATATGTAATTATATTTAAAGGAAATGGTTGGATAGGTCTTGATATAGCTTCTCTTAGGTTTCCATGGGTATTTCTATTGATTTAAAAAAAGTTTAGTCAAGCCCTTAACATATGAGGTTCAAAAGGCAACTGGTTCTTATGGAAATCCTGATTTGTTTGTGAAGGCAGGATTCTCTTTTTTGTTAAAAGTACAAAATCAGGCCCTGCCATTCCAAGTTTAAAACTCCAGTCCTTACAGGGAGCTACTAGATTTCTAGCTGATGTCTAGCCTGACTGAACCCATTATACCTGTTAGGTCTCTGATCCATAACCTTTAATTGAATATGTGCTTCAATGAGACAGTTCTCCCAGTCTCATTATAAACCAAGGCCCTAGAAAAGCAGATAAGGCATACCACACTCATAAAAGTCATACCTTGTGTTTGAATATTACAATTATTATTTTTTTTTTTAAGTAATAGCTGTAAAAATGTGAGTACTTAGCCTCTGTTATCAAAATATTTTGGAAGATAACCAAATTGTCATATAATAATGACTTTTTTTTTTTTTAATTCAGAGAGAAAGGAACAGGCAACTATACAGACACGTGTATTTACTGAATTTATCCAGAACAGATTTGTCATTGTTCAGTGCTGTTTATCTTTTAGTACAAATCGCAAATACTTTTTGAAATGCTACTTTATTAATTTTTAAATGCTATTCTATTCATAGAAAAGTTACCTGAGATTTGATTTATGGATTTATAAACATGAATGCATTTCAGACTAGTTAAATTCTGTCAGAGTCGATTGCTTCTTTTCCTTCTGCCCATGATTAAATTGATATTTAACTCTGAATCTGTAATGAAATATTAGTTACTTACAGGGAATAGTTATGTTATAAAATAATTCCACTCTAGCAGAGCATTAGTGGTATTAAGAAGGGTTTATTTTTTTTTAATTTTCCATCAGGCTTGGAAATGTGACAAACTTACATAAGAAATCCCTTTCAAAATACACCTTTCTTCTCAAGGTAATGTAGTATTTGTAGCCTTTTTCATTTATGAAAGCATTATAATTGTAAAGTGGTTAAATGATCTGCAAGTTTTGTCTCTGGATTTCACTTTCTACCCTGAATGCTTTGATCTTTATGCTTACAGAATTGATCTAATTACAAGAAGAAGTGTATTTTAGACTCTTTTTGAGAATAAAGAACAGACACAAAGAGTCTCAAGTAACAGACTATCACTGGCAGGAAGTTTACTTCATAATTTAATCCTAACTGATATGACTAAAAGAAACAAGGAAAACCAATACCTTTTTGTCTTTGCTGCTGGTTGTTCTGGCATTTCCTCACTAAGTCCTGAAAGTGTATTCTGTGACATTACTGGCAATATCCATCCTTGTCTCTTGGAAGTACCATCAGCTAGATCATCAGCCACAGATAGCAATCTTTAAACAACAATAAAATACCCTGTGAAATTGAATAGCTCTATTTTTGCTCATATTATTTGAGATATGAAAGCAAAAGCAATTCATGCAATAAACTGAACATCTTTTCCCCTAAAAAGAAATAAATATGATTATTTATTACTCACTTCTCAATAGGTGTAGCTTCCAAACAGCTCAGAGTGACAGAAAGTGCAATGAAGAAAACTGACAGCTTTAGGTTGCACATCTTTGCTTCCAAACTTTCTGAAAAGGATAATGATTCAAA
Organism: Anarhynchus alexandrinus; assembly: GCA_008711295.1. Lineage (NCBI taxonomy): Eukaryota > Metazoa > Chordata > Aves > Charadriiformes > Charadriidae > Anarhynchus > Anarhynchus alexandrinus. The sequence continues at coordinate 1,831 of VUYV01000982.1, read as the reverse complement.
ACTGAAAACAAACTCAAATACTCTTCAGCATATCCTATTACTGATGCCCATTCTGTCCTAAATCAACAGCAGCTAGTCTTTTTCACAGGCTAGAGTAAAAAAATGATCACCCTGAGTTTAGTGACACGATGCAGTTTCAGACAGACAGCTCTCAACAGTAAATGTTCATTTTCCATCTAGTAGTTTAAGTTCTTTCCCTTATCTCCAGTTTACATTTTCTGACATGTCCCAGTTTTGAATTCCAGTCCCAGATGCATTTTACCTTGAAGTTATCTTAGCCTTTTCCTGAAAAATGCTGTTGATTAATAATGAGAAACATTGTGCTTTCCTGAAAGCACATCTGTTGCACTGCATCTTAAGTAAGAAAAAAAGGGAAATTGTTTACCTTTTAGTGGTCAGGGAGCTAACTGAAGAAGCACGCCTGTGTTAGCAAGAAGGATGCACGCAACAATTCCACGCTTGCGACTAGCTCTGGAGTATCCCTTTTCCCCCTTCCTTGCTGACAAGTAGTACGGCTCTTATATACCCTTCACACCTTTCTCAGCTCTGACATCAGGCAGCACAGAGACACTGTCATTAATTCCCATCCCTATAGATAGAAAGTACCCCAGAGAGGAGCAGAGGCATATAGGTCATTATTACATTAGCACATCAGTAAATATTAACCTGGTATATGCAGTCTGCCCTTGTGAAGATACTCTAACAGCATATTGCACATCAGAACTGTAGCCTCAATTTTACAGTTCTGATAAGATGCTGAGGTAATATTCCCTGTGGGTGTTTTCAAGGGCTAAATAAGGTAACAAAAGTTATAAAGAAAGCCAGAGTAAATGAAACACCAGATCACCAATAATTGAAATATAAGAAAACAGAGATCTTAGAAAAGATAGAATAGTTAAAGTTGTGGAGGTTTGTTGTAGAAGCATATAATTCTCAAAACAGAAAAAGTGTTTGAAGGGATAAAAGCTGTATGAGGAATAAGAAAAGAGTGCAAATTATTTAAATTGACAGATAGGGTGATCATTCAGGGCAACAAGGTAGAAATCGTGTATTTTTCAGTAAAGTATGAATATGAATGAAAATTCTGTCATTATTAATGTAAAATCTTATGTTTTACTAACGTTGGTAGATTCTCTATGTCATGCATGAAAATTGTGTCAATTAATAGCCTTAAGAAGGCAAAGAACAGGATTAAAAAGCTAGGAAATGACAGAATACAGGCTGCCTGTGCAAATTTATTTCTCTTGTGTGCACTAGCGTGCTCTAGTGTGTTCGGGGGAAAATATACAGCTCTTAATAGACTAAATTCAGTGTTAATATATTACCTGATTGCAGATTTCCAAGGATACAGATTAGAACCATTTTTTTCCCTGATGTCAGTGGGAATTAGGCAAATTACTTTTTTTTTCCTGTCTCATTAGTTGCCTTTAGGTGCCCAAATGCCTTTGGAAAACAGGACTTTCAATTATTTATGGAGGTTAAGATGCTGGTACAAAAGCTTAGGCAAAGTTCTCTGTGATAAGAAGTTATCATATGCATCATTCGTATCCCACAGAACTTGAATTAATTCATAACTGCTTCAATGCCAAATACATTACCTTAACTGGAAGCCTCTGTCTTTGTCGGTTTAATCTGTAACACCAGATTTTCACTGAAATGGATAAAGTTCCAGTTCTGTCTCTCTCCAGCCATCTGTGCTATTTGAGTTGAATACAGAAGGAATATTTGGCTGGGATAGTAGCCTCTTAGCTTGATACAACAGCTAGTCTGCAAATGAGATTCTAACAAGTGACAAAATGTTTGGGTTTTCTTTGTTTTGTTTTGTTTTGTT
>VUYV01000981.1:0-52233 GCA_008711295.1 Anarhynchus alexandrinus | reverse complement strand
TTTTTTTTTTTTTACTTATCTAAATATACAGTCACTTGCTAGTTATTAATAGTGGGACCTCACCTTATTTGATGCTGTTCTCACTTCTCAGAGTGTCTAATTAAAGGAGGGACACAGGAACTGCCATGTGCTGCTCAGCCACTTGGCTTGATTGAGAAAATGGAGCCAGTAGGTTTTCCAGCTGCTGACAGTGCCACGGACCGCCTCAGAGGGAACCAGCGCTGTGCCATTGCCTGGTCAAGGCAGGGTCAGCTGCAATGAAACATCAGGAGCAGTGAAGAAGCTGCCATGCCTTCAGAGGCACTTAAACAAGTATTTTCTTTTGAAAAGGCCAAAATTGTAGCTGCTTGAAAAGCGAAAACAGCATTTTGCAGTGGATCAGGGGAAGCAGAGTTTCCACAAGAACAGTAAATAACAAAAAGAGGAGGTTGCTTTTTATTTCCGCCAAATTGGGCACAGTCTCCTCTGTCTCAGAGGCGCTTGGCACAAAACAAAGCTACTCCTGTTGGGATGCCGCACGCCAGTGCATTGCAGAAAAGAGGCAGGTCATTGCTTCCTGGCAGTATTTTCTCCTCCACAGCAAATATGCCGATTCAGCAGGCTGCCAAGCTTGCTTGTGCTTATTTCTGTGCTGGGCACAGCCAGGTGTCACACAGGTGAGGTTGCACGTAGACATACAGGAGGCCCAGAGGGCTTTTATCTATTTTCTCCATGTGGCTGAGAGAGCACTCAAAGGCGCCTGCTGATTTTGTGTGTTCAGTGCCATGGAGAAGAAAATCGATGTGGGAACTACAGATGGCTTCAGCGTTACAGGGTAACCCAGGCTGCTTTCCAATGGAAACAGAACTGATTTACTCTTAATGGCTTAACTTTACTGACCATTATATTTTGTTTCATTATTCAAAGGCCAACACTGAAGAAGCACTTTGTGAACGCGCCTGATTCTTTCAGGTGGAAAGAGGTGAGAAGCATTCGTGTATTGTTTCAGACACTTGTTTTAGTGACTTCACATGGATTCAGGAAGATTTTCTTCTCTCTGATATTGAGCTGTCTTTACCTGGTCTCTTTTTTTTCTCTATGCCTTGGGATCCAGTATCATTTCCTTGTTTATTCTGCACTCCAGTGCTATCAGCCATCCTCAAGTGTTTGTCTCATCGCGTTCAAGACTGCACCCCTACCCAGGAAAACAGTGAGGGACAAACTTTCTGCTCTCCACAGGTTTTTCTCCCAATAAGCTGGAAAGTAATGTTTGTTTGGCTCATATTCTTAGCTAGCTACAGACTCCCCACCGAGACCCCCTGCCCTGTCAATTGCTGACTAATCGTGCCTTCAGCAAAAGTAATCCGAACTAGGGAGTTATTCAGCAGCAGCAGAAGGATCCATTAAACAGATTATGCTGTCTGCTCTGTTTCGGTGCTGAGCCGTCGGGATCGGCCTGCCTAGGCACTGCCCCAGGGCACACGCACCCAGCGCTCCGCAGTCACCCTGGAGTGTCCCCTCGGCAGGTCTGCAAGGCTCACGTGTGCAGCAAAGGGCCAGGTGAAATTCAGGCCAGTGAGGTCTGTGCACCAAGGGATGCGGCTGTGAGTGATGCTTACAGGCAGGCTGGTCCAGGAAGCTGCTGTGAATTTATTAATTATTTTTTTTTAGCTTTTTTATCCTTGGCACACAGGCAGCAAAGCAGCTCTGTATTTGATTTGACTGAGCCTTCCTCTGAGACTTCAGGGGGAGCAAACCCCTACAGTATTCAGGCCCTAGAGGAAAAAAAAAAAATAAAAGCATAGTAGTGGTGTCCTGGAGTTAATTCAACCTCAAAACTCAGTGGCTGCCTGGCATCCCTGGCTCGGGGCGAGGAGCGGGATTCCTGCAGGCCATTGGAAGAAGCCTTTGGTATTTACATACCTTCCCCTTAGAGCAGCTTGGCTACGGGCCTTCATGTCTGTCCTGGGCACAAGGCAAATCCCTCTGGGTTTGGTTGCCCCTTTGAAGACCCCATCAGCACCTTGCTTCCAACATTGGTTTTCTAGAGGTATCATGCCTCTGTCTCTCCACCAGCTACACCAGATGTGGACTCTGGTGAGGTCTGCTGCTCCAGCTGCTCTTGATCTCATCCCCGTGACTGCCCTTTCACCCCAGAGGTGCCCATCTGTTTCCAAGGCAAGCTACCTGTGCTCTTCTGTTCAGTCCCTCTGTGTGCCCAAGTGTGTCTCTGGGATTGATTTTTCTTGGGCACGAGAAGCCAGTCTGACCGCAAAGATCACAACCCTCCTTCCAACCTGCTGTACGAATTATAACATTTACAGTCCTTATTACATCTGCGAGCTTAATGAAGTCACCTCCAGCTGAGCTATGGCCGCTGCTGATAACACATGAGCTGCTCCACGGTGTGTCAGAAAGGGACAGTAGCTGACACGAGCTGGAGGATGAGGGACACTGATAAAACTACCAAGGAGTTACCTTGGTTGGACAGTGAATCAGCCACCCCTTCTGCGCTGGAAAGCACTGTGCACCGTTAATGCTGTGTGGCCAGACCTTGCTAGGCTTCCTCTCCCCACTTTGTTTAATTGTGTGACATTAAAGCTACCGCCTAAGCCAGTAGGACAGGAATATGCAGAATGTACCTATTTACCTTGCAGGTTTTTTAACCTACCGAATTCAAATAGGTTATGTAAAGCAGCAAAATCTACACAATTTAAATTGGCCTGACTTCTGAAAGCTGCAGGTTCCAGGACCTGCAAGAAAGCCCGCAGCTAGACTGAGTATCCAAGGGAGGTCCTTCTGGCATAGAAAGATCAAGCACTGACTGAAATTCAAACATACCTTTACGCCTAGTTTTTATCTAATTTCAGTTTCACGCAAAATAATGTTGCCCTAGAAATAAAATTCCCCCATATGTCTGCTGCAGCTCTACAATGGCCATTTAGTGGAGCAGTAAAGCAAAGCGCCAGGTACTTGACAGCTCTCTTTTGTGTCACTCGCAACATGCCTTCTCATTCTAGAGAGCTACTGCCATGTACTCCAACAGGGTTTCTTTGCTTTCCTGAAGCAGCTACATGATTTAAGAGTTTGGTCATCTTTCCTGCTAATAGGAATTGCATATAGGAATAGGACACAAGTAGAAAGCACTGTACATTGAAATCTAGCTAGCTCAGGACACCAGCAATATGATCTACGCAATTCTGCAAAATGAATTTTTATGATTTTCCCAGCTTAACATGGTAGCATTAATATTTCATTACTAGATTTCACTATGATTTTTGTCCTGTTACTGTCTCAACCAATTTATTGCTTAAGAAGGTTATTTTTAATCTTCAGCAGTAACTGAGAATATACCCTCAGAAAACCTTTCCCAATGTGGAATTTCTTTGCTGTTTCGTTATAATTGAGGTGATGCTGTATCCAACAGCTCTTTATGAGAACAAAATACATACGTCAATTTTAAGAGGGAAGGAAGGCTTATCTTTCAGTTTCTAGCTCAAAATTTTGTGTCCTCTACTTGTCTTAAGTTTTAATTATAGAATTTCAGACACTAAGAATGGAGAGAATGAGTTGAAAAGACGAGATATCATACAGAAAGGCTGGGTTTAGCACTGAGCACCCAGTCCAGCTGGCCTCTGGGGTACTAGAGCACTGGTGCTCCAGCAATCTCCCTTTGAAAAGTAAAGGTGTTTATTTGGGTTCTGCTTCAAACAGGGTCGAGGGTAGAAAGGCACGGGCAGCTTTAGGCCAGATTTGTTCATCTCTAGGCTTGGATGTAGGGCCCTGTGTCTCAGAGCCAGTCCTGGCAGCCAGAGAATGAGAAAGGGCCAAAGACTGCACAGAGAGTCTGGCCTTAACCCCATCTCACACCAACCTCACTCAGGCACCAGAACAGGGTTTAACACACAGAATGTTCACTAACTGTAACAGAAAAAAAAAAATCTCAAAAAAAGTCCTCAAAATCTGTTTCACAGTTACAAACTATCTCTCAATGTTAAATGTAAGTAATTAGTGTTAATTATTCATCCCCTCATCCTCATTACCCAGTTCCAGTTCCCTCCAGCCAGGTATGGGCAGTGATATTGCACCTCCCCTTAATTCGAGCCAGGAGGATGCAGGACAGGGTGTGCCATTTTGGTCCCTTATTCTACCCTGGGGAGTCTGCTCTCTTGACCATGCTTTGTGGACAACTTCCTTGTCATCTCTAAGTGCAGGGTTATTTTCCCAACTGTGTTGGGGATATATAAGATGGGAGAGGGGTGCAGGCAATTCTCTACCAACTACTGACATGAAGCATAACTGCCCCTTCACCATTTAGGAAACCCAGGCTATTCCCAAAGGTATGGAGAGAGGCATAGGGCTGCTGGCCCAGTCCCATGACAAACAGACAATCTGCCTGTTTATCTCCTTGGTTATAAAGTCAAAATGTTCCCCTGTGCATTGGCAGGTCTCCAGAGGGACTCTTCCTTCCTGAGCTGCCCAAACTCTTCCCTGAATTCTCCCTGGAGCAATACAGTTGTACACCATCCTTTGTATGTGCCAAAACGCCCATGCAGGGGTTCCCCTGGGCTGCCTTGTACCTCTCCAAAACGTATCCTCAGCCACTGAATCAAAAGAAAAACATGGTGTTGATATAGCACCTGCAGGTGTGCAGCCTGACATGGCATTAACACTCGTAGCCACTTTTTCACGATGCAAACTCAACGTGTCTTTGTTGCAATAATGTCACAGTGGCCTCTCTGTACACTGCCTTGTCCTCCTCCTCTTCTGACCTGTGTGTGACCCCAAAGGATGGTCTTGTTTCTCCCTCTTTATCAATTTGCCTAGAAAATATCTGCTCTTCCCCTCTGTCATGTCATCACAGCTACAGTCACAGCAGTACCCTAACCCCAAAACAGCCTGAAAGGATCACTGAAGGGAATATATCACCAGCCAAGCCCAAAGTTCCAGTGCAGTATATTTAATGATAGTCACACATGTCAACAGCACTCTATCAGACCTCAGTACACTTAAGGTACCTGCTTTTTGAGGGTTTTTACTGTTCAAGTGCTTCTTCTAAAACCCCTTCTGTGGTAATCGTAGCTCTTCTAATTTGGGGACTTAGAACCAATTCAAAGCAGAACCAAAGGACACAAATTTTTCATTCTGACATTTCATGTTTCTCAAACATGTTTCTCCCATCCTGCTGGTGAGTGGCCCCAAACAGAATAGATATAGATGAATGCATCAGTGGTCATAAAAGTATGTTTTGGGGAGGAACCAGGAGGTGTGCTCACACTTATCCCTTTAAGAGACTCCAGAAATGACGCTAATTCAAATCAAATGGCCTAACTTTGACACTTACAGCATCAAACAACTCATAAAAGCCTTCCTAGATTCTAAATATTGGGTATATTCTTCACAGGGAAGATGAGCAGCAGAGCAGATTTTCCAGTGAAAACGTTTTCTCCTGTAATCTTTCCTGATCTGAGAATTGTAACGAGTGCAGGGAAATTACAAGCTGCTATAAAAATTACAGAGGCTAAAACTACCATTTTATCCTGCATTAGAACAATTTTAACATTGTTAGAGGAATACATCTCTGCAATTTTAAAATTATTTGAGTCATGACAGAAAGACTCACAACTGCAATATTTATCTTTCAGATTCATCTTAGGATGTTCCTGAAGACTTGTGAGATGTCACATTATATAGCATTTTGTGGGGACCAGAGAAAGTCACTTTGACAAGTGACGCATGTAAATTGGAGCCATTGATTATGGAGGATTTAATTTTATCTATTCTGTATTCATGGTACAATAAATAAAAAAGACTTCAGTGGTCACTGTAGGACTGCAACAACTTCTACAGAAATACAATTTATAGTTGCATATTTTTAACAGCGAGCTTGGCATACATTTGATTAAATTCTGCTTTCCAGTGCACTTAATGAGAATTCTAATTCTCTAGAGATTTCTATAGGCATGCCAGGTAAAGAGGAGTCTATCAAGTCATAGCTGTGGTTGTTAGTACAAGGAGCTGGCTCCTTTGAAGAGAAATAAAATTCATAAGCACGCATGCATATATTTTAATATTGCCAAGATACATATTGGCAAAGCAATAAATAGTAAGAAGATTTATTACCCACTCTATTTCCCAATGTATACAAATGCAAGTGATACTTGTGAGGTATAACATCTTTCAGGAGTGTTTGAACTGAGTGGCTCAAGCAAATATTATTTATTTTGGGTTCTCAGAGAATTCGAGGTTGATTCAGTCTCTAAATTTCAACAAGTTATCCCATTGCTTTCCCTGCCTGCCTGATGGGGAAGGCGAAGGACTCCCTCTAAGGGACGCAAAGCCATCTCCTGACTGGAGGCCACCCACTTCTCTAAATAAACAGGGAAAAAAAGCAAAATAACTTTTTCTTACCTTTTTGGTATCTTTCTGCTTCAGCTCTCAGATTACGATCATTTTTGTAAGGACTATCCCACTACCACAATCATCTTCTTACAGCAGCTTGGAAAATAAGTTTCATCCTTCCTGGTAGGAATTTTGGGGGTGTCCAGCCAGGAAGGGTCCTTCCTATATGAATCTGGAGCTACAACCTTACCTCAGGTAAAAGGAGCTTCATTAAATTCTACAAGTGATAGTTTCGTTTCGGCAAGTATTTTACCCTTGGCTGCAGAGCTGGGAGAAGGACAAAACCTGTCGTCCATAACCTGTTAGGAAAAACTCCTTGGAGCTGATAAAATCCAGCTCTAATATTGTCAAAGGTGCAGAATTTGGTGAATGAGGGTATCTCCACACTGCGATTGAATGCACAAGTCGGTTCATACAGGCAATCCTGAGCTACCTTGATTTTACACTGAACACAATGGCACGTTTGTCTTGTTCCAGTCTGCCTTATCGTAGCCTGGATATTGAAAAGTATGAGTGAAATCCTGGACACGCTCATCTCAGTGGCAAAATCCCATTCATGCGAATGGTACCAGGATCTCTTCCATGCAGCTCTAGGTGTATCTGCCAGCTCTGTTAAAATTATGCCGATTGTTTGTCTTTAAACTGGATCTGGTTTCTGGGAGCTACAGAGTAAATTGGTTACCGGGGTTTTAAGTCAATTTTTGGTGTGAAAATATAACACTTTTAATCATGTCATATAACACTTTTAATCTGCAGATTTTAAATTAACTAAGGAGCCCAATAACCCACATTTCTGGTGGGGACCCAGAGGCATGCAGGATATTCACAGGCTATTCAAGATAGCAGAAGGGGACCCTGGTAAGACTATGGGTGGAGCGCAGAGTTTTGAAGCTGTACCCCAAACCTCAGCCACCAGGTCACAGTATTATTCTTCTGGTGAGCATACTTTTCTTGCTGCCATTACCATTAGTCCTGGAATTAAACTAGAACCAGTCTTCGCTGAAGAATATAAATGGACATAATAAACCTTAGTTTTTATCATTTCAGTTGTCACGATCTGAACCAGTGGGGTTTTTTTAAAACTGACCAGTGCTCAATTTCTAATTCTTACACTGGAATTAAAAACAAAACAAACCAAAACACATTAAAAAAACACAAAGCACATGAAAAGAACAGATTAAATATAGCTTGTGCTTATGCTGATTTTCAGAAATAGGTTAATAAACACTGCTTAGATGAAAGGAGCCTCAAGCGTTAAAGAAAGAAATCAGAAGGTCTCACTTAAGTGATTTTTTGGCAGGAATCAAATTAACGAATATAATATGAATTGCTGACAAGGTGCTTGATCATTCTCTGCAGTAAGGATTTTTTTTATGTATATATTATATTTATTTATATATATATATGCATGAGTTTGTGTGTGAGTTGATTCCATTAACACTTCATTTGATAATGATAAATGGCATTTTTATTTAAAAGGAAAATATTAAGAAGTCCTGATTTGCAAGAGCAAGTTAGAATATATGACATTATTACGTCCTACTGCATTTTCTTCTCCTTTAAAAAACACAAGCCTTCAATGAAGGACTTCACTAGTACAAAAGAATGCAAACATTTTATTTAGTCCATAGACAATTTTCCTCTAATTCAATTTGCAAATAACACAAAGTATTTTTTTGTAAGAGGGTGGAGGATAAAACAAAAAGGGAGACATAAAAGAGACTTAATGAGCTCATGGAACTCTTTCTTAAGCAGTACAGCATCTTAATTTCTGGTAAATGCAAGCAACCTCCATCTGGGGGTTGATTCTGTCAGTCTGTATCTGTGTCTGTCTGCCTTTATCCATCTCTCTAGGCATTCATCGCTGTGGCTTCAGAGCACCACTGAAGGAAACGGGAGCTCTGCATGCAGCGTAGCTGCAGAATCCAGCCCCTATTTGACAATGATTGGGTCTGACATTGACAAGCACTTACACCCCATTCTCTGGCTCTTTTTGTTTGGCCTTAGATACACGTGTTGTCTGGCAAAAGTTAAAAATAAAACATTTAGGGCTACGCTGTGGTCAGTTTTCATGTGCCTCCGCAGTGCGAGGGGGAGGAAGGGGAGGGTGGAGGCAGCCGCATCTCAGCGTTCTGCACCACTCGCATCAAGGTCAGCCAGAACTGCTGCGAGAGCAAAGTCAGTGCCACCCAGAGCACGTGGCTTGCTATAAAAGATGTTTTCCTCTTAGAAGTAATCACCTGAAAGTCCAGAGGGTCTAAGAGATGCTCAGGCATTGCCCCCACTGAGTCAGGCAGCAGATTTAGCTGGCCACACCCCGATGCAACCAGCTCCTGAGCCTCAGGGCTCTTTGAAAATTTTCCATCAAAACTTTCATGGGAAGTATCTGATTTCCTTGAAAATGTCAGCATGTTTTTATTTCATTCTGCTAGACAAATTAAATACGGAAAATGGAAAAGATATTAGCAGAAATCCAGAAACCCTAATGGCTGGGGGAGGGGATAGTATTCATTTTGTCAATGAGAAGCTGATATTTTGAGCTGGAACGTTTTGGACTAAAATAATGATGGTCTGACTAGGCAAAAGAATAACTGGATAAACCCACCTCTTATTTATGAGCAGCTCAATTTCAGGTCTTTATGAAGTAAAGTTGACTGCTTCCCCCACCCCGTTTCTCAGTGCCAAAGGGGTGGGTATAGGCAAAACATCCCCCTCCCCCAATTTCCAAAGGCTGGAGAATCTCCTTGCCACCCCCGTCTGCCAAAGCTGCAGACGTGTCATAACCCTGCTCCAGATCAGTGGTGCTGGGGACACACCTGAGGGGACTTCAGGGTTAAAAACTGAAGTGGATTTATATGAATGTGGCACCAAAATGAATGAGAACAGGATGATGGGACACAAGTCGCAGAGCCCTATCTGCTGCTGCAGCGTGCAGACATGCTGATGAATCCCTCAGACATGTACCCATCACAGAATTAGTTCTCCCCACTGCTGCTGTGAAAGCCTTTTCCAGAAACTCTTATCTTTCATTGGAAACCCTCATCTGAAATACAGGGTAACTTACTGATGACTAGTTTACTGTTATTTTGTTTATGTAACAATATTGTCAAAGCTTAAAAACATCCTCTTCACTCCTATTGTGTTTATGGATGATTCTTTGCAGCCTTTAGTATGCTAAGACAAAATCCCTATTCCCCCATCAAACTATTCACCTTTCTCTGCTCCTGCTCTAGGTTGAATTTTTTTCTTTCAAACACAGGTGGCTACAATTGTTCACCACAGTCATGAAAAAGTCTTACTGAAGCTTCTAAAGGGCATCAATTTTTTCCTATCTCGACTGGATTGCTTCTTTTGATATAGTGCCAAATATATGCCCAGTTCTTCTGTGTCCGTCCAACCGACAAGCCTTACCTTATATTAGAAATTGTCATTAGTTGCCAGCTACCTGACCTTGCTACTTGAACTGTTGAATGTAGTCCCATTTATATCTCCCCGGTCCCTGAGGATATTCTGTTTTTCTGTATGCTGTGAGGCTCCTTGCTATTGACAATCCCTCCCACCTTCAGCCATCAGCACATTTCTCTAGCAGGTTCTTATTCTTTTTGTGCCTAGTTGATTAATGAAAATATTAAGTTATATTGGTCCCTAGACTGTGCCTTCAGAAACTCCATTTTTAGCTCCCTCTAACCTGGTATTTTCTCTTTCAGCATCATCTGTTATTATCTCCTTTAGCCAGTTTCTACTTATTTTACAATTCTGTGTCTAATCTTCATCTTTTCCAGTCAAACAATTCTCCATGTAGCTCTGGGTCAGAGGCTTCTCTCATAGTGTATATACATCACATCTATTGCCATTTTCTTTGTCTAAAAAGATCAGGATAATCTAAAGAAAGTTTATCGAGTTAATCTAGTAAATCTGCTTTCGGTAAACCTATTCAGTGTGTTATCCTACTTCTTCCATTTGCTATGCTCTCTATTACCCTTCTTTCCAAAAGCACTCTAATGCCTTGCATACTACTGATGTCACACTAATATGCCTACATTTAACTAGATCACAGTTTTTTTCCTATCTTAAATATAGGAATCATGTCTGAAATTTCTCATACCGCTCCAACCTTAACATAGTCCTAAATACCCTTCAAGTAGAAATGCAGTGTCTAATGCCAATTCCTTCAGACTACTGTGACGCAGATCCCCTGAAACAGCGCTCCTGGAGTTTTACTTCTACCTCAAAAGGCATCATTTCTGTCCTTCCAAATTCATGCCCATAAAGCCAGTTTTCACCCATCCAAGTTCAGAGCCATTGTACAAATTGAACACTGAGGCACAAAATCATCTTATTTTTGGAATGCTTCTATGCCAATCTTAAACCCATCCTCCCTCAAACCAACCTCACTGTTACTTTCCTTGCTGTCATCTAATTTGGATGGCTAAAAAAACCTACTGTTTGTTTTAACTTCTTTTGCAAGTCCTAAATTGGCTTCAATTCTCATTTTACCCCCGTGGGTTTGGATCTTAGGCTTCCTGTTGATCACTCTGTTTCCATTCCTGCAAGACTTTACCATTTTGAAATTTCAGAATTTTCTCTCAGTAAAAATACCTGCAATGCAACAATATCAGAAGAACATTTATTCTAAAGCATTGCCAAAATTTGTTATTGTCCTTTATACAGTATAACACAATTTCTTTGTATTTATTGCCTTCAGTAGTGTCTTGTATTTGAAAAGCATTGCTTCACAGATTCAGTACAGCAGATTTACTGAAGCCTAACATGCATGTCTGATCAGAAAGCAAACTTCTAACCCTGTAAGCAGTTGATATCAGGGGTTCTGTATGGCCCACCCACTATGCATATTGATTGGGCTAAAATGTAACCATGCAAAGTGTAGCTGCAGCTGGAAATGTCCCTCAGTCCAAACAAAGCTCCTGGATCCGGATTTAATCTTTCTCTGACTCTATATGAAGTTTGCAAGTCAAAAGAGGTTTTCTCTAATCGTCACCTTTGAAAGCTTACTTTCAGATCCACAGTCAAACTCTGCCTTTATTTCCTCCTCCCTAATCACCAGCACCAGGCTGCATAATTAGCAAGTGAATGACAATTCAGGACCCACTGCAAAGCCCAAAGTGTGAGTTCATTTGATGATCAGACCTTTTAATTGAAACTGCAGAAGGGATATGGCAATCCATCCACTTCTCCATAGTAATTTTGACTTTGTAAGGGTCTGATCTTAAAAGTATATTGTGGAGTCTAACAGGGTTTTTGTTGACAGGGGGAAAAACAATTCTCTAGAGTATACACTTGTCAAACATTCATGTTAAACCACGAGGCTCCACATTTGCATAGCCCTTCCTCTGAATATAGTCATCCCTAGAAAGGTGCAGAGTCCTGGAGCTTTATGGGGTTTTGGAGTGGAAATGCCTATGCAATGCACAAAGAACCACCCTGTTGTTCCCACAGTACAGTTGTTCCCACTGTTCGTACAGTTTAGCCTCCAAAGCAATCTCATGAATTCCCGCTTATTTATGTCAAAACAAAGGCTAGACTAAAAAATTTCAAGTGGACTCAACCACAGTAAAGATCTCGTTTCACAGAAAAACAGATTATTTCCAATATAACTGTTCGTAATATCAATCCAGTCTACTCCGAATGTTGGGTATATTAGATGTGCTCTGGGATGATGTGTCATTTGCCACAAGTTCTTCTGGACTATATATGAAAAAATCACCCTATTGCATCTGCACTAGAAGGTAAAGCAATTGTCTTAAGCCTATGCTTAAATGCAAATCTACCACTGAACTCTATCATATGTTAAGCCCACAATCAAATGCTGTGACAAAGCAGAGTCTAAACCTCCAACGTGCTATGTAACAGGTAAGAACATGCCTACACAGCAGAACTGGCATGGCTGTTGTGGTCAGTGGTGTTACAGACTGCGTTGAACAGCTATTGAGATTATATCCCCTGCTAGATTCTATATGAGTACTGGTGTCATAATAAAGTCACATTTGGATATATCTAAATTATTTTGGTGTAGCATTTTCATATTCATATAGTATATTGACTATATCCATATAGTATACTGGAAAACCTGTGCAATTCAGTTTCTTACACATAGATTAGGCCTGACTGTAACTCTTAGCACCTTACAGAAGACAAACATCATACCCAGGTTTCATATATATCGAATTGAAACATACAGGATCAATGATTTCTCTAATGACAGGATCAAGATATAGCTGCCAAGTCAAAACTGAATTCACTATTTCAGCCTCATGCATGTGGTCAGCTCTCTTCAATATGATATATTTCTGTAATTCATTTTAGTAGTAACTGAAGTCCTACCCCGCTTGGTAATTCAGATTACAGTTTCTGTGTGCAACAGGAATCAATTAACTTATTAAACATAGCTCCAATCTTAAGTATCGTTCCATTAGTACACATCTATATCCTGGGTTTGGTACCACTGAAAAGGCTATTCTTGTCTTAACATCTAGAAAAGATTATTAATGTCCTGTATCCCTGGTCCTGTGGTATTGATTTGCTGCCCCAGTTATCAGGAATATGTTACTAAGGTAAGTGACTTATTTCTATCCCTTTCTTTATTGAATTGTCCTCTAGGTGAAGAAATGTGGCTCTCGTATACTGAGAATTATCTTGTTTCCATTAACAAGATGGCAAAAAATAATACACTATCTCTTGCTTCAACATTTCAAGTAAACCTTTGCGTTTTGTTCATTGGCACAGAAAGAAGAATCTTTATTCAGATAACTGCAAGGCTGCATATAATAAATGGATACTTTTAAAATACAAAATAATGCTTGGATAATGTGACTGTTAGCAGTAACTTTTTTTCTATCATGAATTTTGCTTTGATTCTTGTCTTCTCTTTCATTTAGAATTCCCAGCCCTTCATTATTAAATTATAGCCTACAAACTATTAAAATTTACCAATTAGAACTGACAGATACTTTTTCAAAGTGAGGAGTTAAGTGTTGATTTATTAAAAAAAAAATATTCACATCCCTACCCTTCACACATAGCCAGCATCTGCCCAGCTTACTCAGAGTAGCTGCTGAATTTACCAGCCCATGCTCCCCCATGACTGCGGATGCTGTGAGGTGTCAGTGTAATGCACTTGTCAAAAAGACAAATGCAACTTTAGGATGTACCCAGGAAGGTATTTCCAAATGCAAAGAACTTACACCACAAGGAACTCGTATCTCCTCCTCTGAAATAGTCTGAATAATGCTGCTCCTCAGATTTAAGAACAAAAAACTGGGACAGGTGCAAAGAAAGACAACTGAGACAGGAGGGATGAGGGGTGAAAGCAAGACAAAGAGGGAAATTTACTGCAGTCAATGAAAAGTTTAACATGGGAAACACCTTAAAGAGAAAAAAATAATTCTGTGCTACAGGTGAGGACTGGCACTAAAGCAAAAAGCGAAAATAGGATAAATTTAGGTAGAAATTAGAAGGTTTCTAGTAACAAGAGCAAAGATGTTCTAGAACAGGCTTCCAGTAAGAATAGTGCAGAAAAAAATTCAACTGCCTGTAAGATGGAGCTTAATATAAATGTACAGGATTATATGATTTGAGCACCAGTAACAACAGGGGATTGGACTTCCTGCTTGTTTCCATTGTGAATTAACAATGCAACAATCAGACTTTTACTTGAACTATATTATCAATAACAATGTGTAATTTTACGTGGTTTGTGTATTGCTAGAGCTGAGGGCCTCTTACAAACTCCCCAAAGTAAATGCAATGAGTACAAAAGCTGCTAACAAGCTGGCAAGTTTTAAAATGTGGTTGAAGTGGAATGCGTAAAAGAGGAATGAGGTGGAAAGTGGCTGAGCCACAGCTCAGTCCAGGTCCAAGCTTCAGCAGGTCCAAACTGGTCTGGGAAAACAAAGGATGTCAACCACAGCAAAACAGAATTCCAAGATAGCTCCTAATTTAAAGAGAGCAAAGAAAAGTATCTTCACACATAATCAAGAAGGAAGACAGAGAGCCTTCCAGAGTAACTATCACAGAACTGGGCTGAGAAAGAGGGAGCTCCCTGGTCACGAAACACGCGTCTGCAGGTGGAGCCCAGTAGTGAAACCAGGTACCTGAGAGGGAGAAGGGAGATAAAGGAATCATGAAATAAGGTTTGCTTCTACAAATGAGTACAGGTTTGTCGTCTGAGGGAGGATGGAAGCAAGAAGTTTAACATATAGATCATTAGTCGTAGCTCTGTGTGGTGGCTATGTATCTTGGGTAACAGCACTGTCACCTAAACACAAGCGTGGCTTTGTAGAATAAGCATGTGATAACTCTGAAAAGGAATTAGCACCTGTATTTACTTTCTAAATTTACAGCTGAATATTCTGAAATCCTGAGAGTGACCCATAAAGACCCTTCTAGTTCTAGCCTTATTTCTATGATGAGATTCTTTTAAAATGTTCTCAAACCTAGTAGCAAGTAATTAAAGATATTTCAATACAATTTAACACTTGGTTGCATTCATCTACATTCCCACCTATAGCATACTTACTATATTAAATAATAATTTATTAATACTTTTAAAAATACAATTTCTAAGCAAATGGTGACCCGATTCAATATTCTTTTCAGTGTGACACAGACAGCTACAACTACCTAGATACTATTTTCAAAACCGAGATGGAAAAGGTCTCTCATTGTACAGGTATGGAAAATGAGAAAGTTATCACCAAGATCACGTTGTATTTCAGCCATTGTAATTGTGATAGTAGGATAATTAGGAGGGTTGTATTGGTGCAATAACCTCATGGTAGTGATCAGCATCTGTTGCCACTGCTGATCATGCCAAAAAAGTCAAAAGTGCATTAGAAAGCAGCTGCTTCGGGTTTCTTATTCTGGTGATCAAGCTTCGCCTCCATCCTGGTATCAAATTAAAGGAGTCAGTCAATTTTTAGTTCTTTCACATATCCGTAGCATTTTGTTTTCCCTAGAAAATCATTTCTGGTGTCAACCACAGTGTTCAGTGTAAATGGAAAAGCTATTTTCTAGAGAAAGGTCACTTCTGCAGCCATTTCCGTGCAGGAGATAAAAGCTTCCTCTTGTTTCAGACTGGTACTACAGTCCACCATGATGCCCAACAACTACAGTCAGAGCAACCTTCAAGGTCAGCCAAATCTTGGCAAAATTGTCAGCTAGAAGCTTGTTGTTAATGAATTATTTTGAGAAAAGCCATTAGGATAAAAGACAATCCATATATAAAAACTACTTCTTATGCCAGGCATGAATTTTGTAACTAAAAGTGACAATCCTCATACTCCACAAAATGTGCACAGAAGTAATAAATCCAGTATTAAATAATAAGTTCAGTACGCCTTTGGCTATACAATGGTTTCAGTTGGCTTTCTTTTCCACATTATAACCACTCACTGATATGTATTCTTTAGATCCGTAATGATGGCAGGGAGTTAAATTTAGGAAATATACGGACTAGTTCTTCATGATACTTTTTTTGACCAGAAGAACACTGTAAAGGAACTTATCTTGTATTTCATTGTGACAATGTTTTCCTATCATTTCACTCAAATTATCATTCATGTACAGTATTTATTTTTAATTTAAAATTAAAACACTGAATAATTAAGTACCATAGAGAATACTAATGTGTGGAACAAAGTGGGACAAATAGACTCTGTCTACAAGATTTCTATGATCCTCTCCCTATTAACATAAGCATGAGTTCTACTGGGTATTTACATATTAGATTTGGCAAGCAATAATACAATGAGAAGTAATTTCTGCATTAGTATTTTTTCTTTCAAATAAGACAAGTTCCTGAACTTGTCAAACATAAATGCAAAATTATGAAAAACAATCCTAACCAAAAACTCTTGTTATTAAAATGCATGGCAACTAATTATTGATCTGATGCTATTCTGCATAAAGGAGACATGCTTGGCTGAACAGAAATATTTTAAAATCATTAATATACATGTGTTTATTTTACTGAGTCTAAATTGGAAGTGGTAGATTATTCTTATTGTCTAACGAATTAGGAAGTGTGACAATACCGCTCTACAGTGCTGATGTATGATATCTTTCTCCTTATATTTATTAATTTCTGTCAAATTAAAACTAAAACACTACTGGAAACCTTGAACAGCCATAATATGAAAATCAAATGTGAATTGCTATTAGAAAAGCCATAGTACCTTAGATTGCTCCAGGCAAACACACAGACATACAATACTAAACACTGTCTTTGTATAAGAAAGGAAAGGAAAAAATCTCTTATGGGACGTGCTGCCAGTTGAAGCTGAAGCCCTGTCAAAACTGCAGTTCTTCTGTGGGAACATGGTGAAATCGAAAATCTTTGTGCAGCTGGGGTTTCTCTTCCCTTCAGTTTTCCACTTAAAACAAAAACCTAAGTGAAATTCAGTTCACTGCAGATTTGCCAATGCATCATTCCACTCTAAGGACAGATTAATAATTTCTGAACTTATTTCAACTGAATTTCATGGCCAAGATATCCTGTAATTTTACACCTCCCCACAATGACCTTTATACTGTACTTATTTTACAAAATATCACTGGTAACATTTTTTCCATTCCAACAAGCTTCGGGATACATATATCTTGATATTACTTTGGAATTACTATGGTGTGGAGTGCTCCGTAAATAATCAATGACATGTAGCTCATTCACTGTAAAATTCTGAAGAGCATAGTGCTGAAGACTGTTCATCTTTAATGCATTTTGTACAAGTCAAAGTTAACCTTTATGGAAGGTACAAGCTCATTTTGACGAATCCTTGAATCAGCCATACTAATCTAACTCTGGATAATCACAAATATATATTGTAACAATAGCAATGTACCTGCTGCATCGCGTGACGTCTCCACAGAAAATGCTGTGACAGAACAACTCATCTCTATAGCCTGACCAACCCAAAAGTTCTTTGATAATTTCTCTAAAAGCAGGCTCTGACGCCCCTGCTCATAGCATCCTTTGTACGTTTCCTTTCAGTTATTCACGGAGGCAAAGCAGCAAATGCTGCTCTCGCAGCTGAAAGTTTTTATAAGTTTATATCCCACTGCCAGAATACACAGTGCACCCAAATGATATGTGTTGCCCGCAGAGGCATCAAGTAGTTAAACAAATTCCCCAGAGTCTTCTCTTCCAGAGAATATTAACACACTGATACATTGCCTGCATATAGATATCCTATCTGAAAGTGCGTTATTACGTTACTGAAAAAAGATTTCAACATTCAAAGTCCTGTACACCACTGATTTCAGGAAGAACTGGTTACCACCTAGGAGTATTTGTTGTATAGCATTGCTGGAGACAAGTAGGAAAATTAGGACTGTTAGTTCTTCTAGAAGGTAAAATATATATCCTAAGTTATGCTGGTGATCCAGGGGCCAGCTAGGTGAAGTAAAACCTACTGTCTCCATGGGCACTTGAGTTCCAAGCCTCCCCTTTGCCAGCATACAATGCTGCTCTGGAGAAGATGAGCAATGAGTGTGCTACAGAAAATATACTGTTTATGTGATTCATTAACACTTGTTTTAACACCTCTTTTGGCAAGGTATTTATAGCTTTAGACCTGGATCCTCTTTGCAAATCAAGCCTTTTACCATACGCTGTATCCTATTTTCTGGTCCTTTGTGCTCTGTCAGTGTTGCGCGTGTGATATTGTGCCACTGTGATCCACTGCTCCTCACCAAGTTTCCTGTTGCCATAGGCTCCCCTGGCGGGGACAAATCGCTCTTGAATTCCACTTGCTGTTCTTTTGTTGAGGATTTTTTATTGCTTTTGTAGATATTGATCTGATTTTGGAGTTGTTGGAACCAAACATCTCTTTCCATGGAAATGTCCAGGAGAGGAATTTCTGCAGGAATGAAAAACTCCAAAACTCTTCTCTGACAAACTTCCCCTAAGCCATGCTTTTCAGAAGCAAAGGAATGATTCATATGGAACATGCTACCAGTAAAGACTGGAACAAGCAATAGTTCCTCACTATAAAACCCTATGAAAAGGCATATTCAGAGGTCTAAACCAATATCTTTATAGCTTGGAGCCTCTAGGCTATCTCTGCGATCGGTATCTCCCATCTGCTCTCTGATAGTAAAGCTCTAATGGAGTACAGGTGAGACAGGCAGTACCGTGATTTTGTTATTTTGGTGAAGTCACTTTGCCATGTCAAACATAAACTCAGGTTTCCCTGAAAACTGCTCACTAGATCTGAGCACAATTTTCTAACTTTCAGTTGATTTTAACAAGAGCAATGCAGTAGGAAACACCAACCATCTTGAAGGGAATTGCTTCATTTCACTTACCCGACAAGACTATATTAAGATTTTCCCCTGTTTGCTCAGTAGAATATACTTGTGGTTTTGCCAAATACTGTTAATTCAAGCTACATCAAAACTCCCTTACAAATAAGAATAATACAAAGTAATCAACAAAAGAGGGCTGATGCAAACACATCACCCCAGCCCTCAGGATTTGGGTAAAAAAATTGTCCAAACTCCTTCTGTTTTCTTCTGTTGTGTACAGTTATTCCTTCACCTTTATTCCCTGCCACTGCTAGATGAGAAAAGCAAGTGTTTTATTTGTGTTGTGGTAGTACATAAGAGCTCATCTCATAAATGGACCCCACTGCGTTATGTGTTATATAAACCTTGCAGTAACACAACATCATTTCTACCAATGAACACAGTTAAAATTTTAACAATCGGTCTCACATTGATCCACTCCTTCATCTCAACCTTTCCCATCACTGAAGATTGACTAGGATATAAACATGCAAAATCAGAAATAAAGATTTTTAATAGGTCAGATCTCTATGAATTAGAGTAGCTTGGAGGAGGTCAATAGAGCTGTACTGATTTACAGCAGCTGGATATGCATCTCCCTTGGCATACTGGCCCCATATGCATATTTGGGAGGAAAAATTACTACAAAAAAACTCAGCAATACTTTTATAATGTTTTACATGAATCCCCAATAGCAGCAACTCAATAAATATTTTGAAGGTCTACAGTAAGAACATAACGAATTGTGAAAATTGTGGCGTTCTTTTGATGTAGTAAGTTGAGAGCTCTTAGTGAATCAACTTTATAATGAATTCTTTCAGATACTGATGAAAATGGTTCACTTACTAAGGAACTTAGCTTGATTTTGAAATTAATGTGGTAATTTAAAACTACTTTGGTAAAAAAATGGTTTAATGACAGCTGAAACCTGAAAAGGATAAAAGATGGAGGCTCAATGAATAAAGCATTTGCTACTTCTGCTCTCCAGGTTTAGCCGATGGCTAACACAAGTGCTGTTTTCCAGGACTATTATTTATTATCATGTAACAAATTGTTCAAGTCCAGCTCCTCATATGGTGGACAGACACTATATGAAAACTCCCAGGTAAACTCTGGCTGCATTGGAACTGGTGCCAGAGCTCCATTATTTTCTATGGTCTCAACTTGCTTCTAACCTTCATAAACTAACTTTAATGACAAAAATTAAGCAATAGAAATTACAGTAAACTGTGGACCACCCGTTCGCTGTCATCTTATATACTGGAGTCACACAAAACTGCAGTATTCACACTTGATGCCTAAAATTATCATCATTAAGGAGACATTCCTGATATGATGTACGAGATGAGGACAAGCAAACGATTATTTTCAGAGGCCTGGATTTGGTCATCAGTGAAAAACTGCTCACATGACCAACAACAGTCTAATCTTATTTTCTCAATGCATTAGGAAATGATTCATTATATAATCTTATTTACATCATGGCTATCCAAGTCATTCTCTTACTCTTTTTTTAATCCTTAAATCCCAGCTAAATGGATTACGCCAGTACAATTTGTGTTTGGAAATCCTACCTCTGATTGCCTTCTGGGCAAAAATAAATACCGTCATATGTATTCACTCTAAACACTGGAGTCAAGTCCCCATCAGGGGTAAATGAGCATTGCTTGTTCAGATGTATAGTGAGTTGCATCCATTTTTTGTTTACATCTATTGAAATATTGGCTAATATTTTAGGCAGAGAGAATTTCAGGACTTCTCAGGTATTTTCTAACCTGAATGTGGTTAAACATCATATTGCATCAATTGGTCCATAACAATTAAATACCTATAACTATTAAATATGCATTAAAAATAGCTCTCAATGACACCATGTTGGTACCCAGGTCGAAATAAAAGCAGCATGTGCAGTCTGAACAGTGTAAAGGAGTAGAGGAAGACCTTAGGTGGATAGTAACAAACCTTAACGTGTGCATCTTTCCTACTTTTTAAGTGACCAAATTATCCAAACAGCCTGGAACATTTCAAAGCAAAAGGCATATTTTTTTCCCAAAAATCATAGTAGTAGTTTTGTTCTCAGAGAACAGGGTATATTTTTTCAGGATAGTGTCTAGTTCCAATATAAATCTTCTGGGAATTCTGGCCCACATTTTTAGCCCTTGTAAATCCTCTTTGTACCATTCTGGCTGCACTTGTTTCCAAGGATTCCAGAGAAATCTGGATGTCACATTTTTCTTACTGATAACTGCAGAGGGTAAATTAGTTTAATGATGTGTGGCTGCTCCAGAAACCACCTCTGTCCTTCCCTCCATCATATTTAAAACCAGTGAGGGCTAATGACCAAATTCCAGGATTTGGTCATTAGAAACTTAAGTTTAGTTGCTCCATAAAAGTATTGCTCTTGCTTCTGGTAAAATGGCATTGAGATGGGCTTGTCATTTGAGACCTTTATTTTGTTATATGGTCACTATGACCGTGGTAGCCAGTGTGTTCAGCATTTACAGAGAACTTGTCATCAATGAGAAACTGAGGCAAAGATAAATTACATGACTTGCCCGGAAAATGAACTCAATTGAACTCAAACTGAACTCAAATTTCCTAAGTCCCAACCTGACATCCTAACTACTGGAATCATCTTTCACTAAAATAATAAGAATTTTAGAAGAAAATGGTATGCTATACCCATCCTCCACTATATTTATCTAGTAGGATATTTGATTCTGTTGCTTTACTCTGTTGTTAAAAATGTACAAGACACCGATCCAAAGTGTCTTGATTTAAGATAAAGTTCATAATTCTAAACCTGCCTAAATATAAGGTTGCATGAAATCCTAGGAGGATTATATGACAAAATGTTTGAGGGGGGGGAAATAAACCTCAGCTTTGTCCAGAAAATAGGATCATCCATATTTTCCTGAATAAAATTTTCTTTGAAATTACTCATGGATTGGTGGTTTGGGAAGGCTGTTTTGTTTGTTTGTTTGTTTGTTATGGGAGCATTTTCTTTTATTTTTTTAGGAAAAAGATGAGTTTGTATCTCAGAGAATATCAGAGCAGCAATTTAGTCAGGATTTTTAACATTCACAATATTCCTACTGTGCTATTCCCAGACCGTCCCTTTTAAGATTTTTCTCTGTATTTATTAAATAATACAAATGACACTAAAATAAGGATAATCATTGAAACTCTGAAGGATATAGCTGTTTATAGAATAGTTTTGGTAGCACTAATGGAAATGTGAAGGGCATAAAGGAAATATGAAATCTAAAGCAGAAGAGAAAAAGACAAATTCCAGTGAAATCATCCGGGTTTGCAAGAAAAATTAGTGTTGGTATCTTCACTTCATATTGCAATGTCCTCCTCCTCTTTCCTCTTCATAGAAAACTAGTATACACACAGTAAATAATGGTGATGTTAACAAAGAGATGCACTAAAACTAAAAATAGATGAGTTGGTAATGAAGTAGCTAACATGAGAGAGGACAAAGCCCTGGGTGTATGTGACTGATCCAGCTCGTGCACTCTCAGTTCAACAGGCAGCAGCAGTGAAGAAGGTTAGTAAGATGCTAGTATACATTAAGAGGTATACCTATAACAAAGCCAATAAAATTATATTTATACTTTATAAGACCCTGTGGTGTTAGACCAAATTTGGAATATAATGTCCAATTTTGGTCATAAGAGTGGAAGACAGATGTAGATAAAATGGAGAAAGTACAGCAGAGGGCAACCAAAATGATTAATGTACTGGAGAAGGCTACCACAGTAGCTGAGAGAATGATGAAATGGGAATTATTTAGCCTCAAGCAAAGGTGATTAGGAGGTGAACTGACTGAAATATTTAAACTACCTATGGGTTATTATAAAATTAAGCTTGAAGATCAATTTGAAGTTTCTTGACAGACCAGAAATAAGAGATGCAGGATTAAATATACTATTCTCACAAGTCACTGTGGTACACGTTAGCTGCATGAGATGCCTGCATTTGGAAACTGCACTACAGTCGCTGTGCTACAATGTCACAGAGTCTTCAAATAACCTGACGTAACTGGTGGGAGTTGAAGGCTTGATCATCCACAGCATCAGCAGCAAACTCCCTCACTAGCAGAAGTCTTCTGGGTGAGTAGAGACTGCACTGTGCAGATCATATCCACTCGAGATGGGGCTGCCGGCTTCTTTTCGTACCTACATAGTGGCTAAATGTCTGGTTCCCAAATGGACCAGTTAGTTCCCTGCCAACAGGACTGATTTATGAGGTAACGTGTTCAGCATCATCTTTGGATGTCTTGCTCTGAACCTGAAGGTGGGATTCATCTCACCTAGTTTCAGCCATCTAATGTAAGGCAGGGCACCAACTTTAGGCTAGTCACTTCAGCTCCCACTGCAGTCACTGGAGAGAGGAAGAGATATTGCCAATGCATCCTAAGGCATGCACCTAAGATAGGTAAAGTTAATTGCTCTCTGGAGATGCCTTTCTCTTTCCATTGTCTCTACTGGCAGACTCGCATCTAACTAGGCCTGAATCCCAGTGCTAGGTACCTTTTTGGCAACCGTTACCATGATGCCTCTGAGTTATAAAATGAATACTAGAGTCCATGAGCATACAGGAAAAAAAAGAAAGTACAGAATTGGGGCCAGATTTTAGACCAGGTAGATGGCATTGAAGACAAGATTTAAGTCCCCAGGGTAAAGTGAGAGAGATGATGAGGAAAGGTAAAAAGTTCAAGCTCACTTATAGTCATTCAGGAGTCTGGGAGTTAAGCAAAAATTTTTGATGAACCAACAGTTCAGTTTGTCACTGATGGATGAAGGCTCTGAATCTGCATTGAGACAGTCCTGACATGGTACTTAAGCAATGCAGACTAAGAAAAATAAACTGTACCTGAACAAAGAAAGGAAGAAGATACAGTGGCTATTAACAGTGAAATATGATGTTTTTAATTAGCAAATGCTAATTGTAGGGCTGCATATACAGTGGAATGGAAACATCAAATCTCAGGTGAAAGTGGGTGATAGCAAAATGCTATTAATCTGAAAAGGTATAATGAGGCAAACAAAGTAAGAGAAAATGGAAAGGCTGATTGTTCCTTCCAGCAAGAAAATGTTATTATCAATAAAAAAATTAAGTGGAGCCTATTTTTTCTATACCGAAACAAATTTTATACAGTGTATACTGATTGAATTATATTTTTTGCATTAAGAAGCCTAAAAATGAACAATATTAATTTTCCAAAATAATATGGATTTGAGTAAACCATGGAAGTCCAGTAAAGTAGCAAAAAACCTGTAGAAAAGTGATGGATTCCTCAGCAGTGACATAAGTGGGGTGGAAAAGGAGAAGAGGAACATGGGAGGAAAGAATTAGAAAGAGCATATGCATATAACTGGATGTCCAGAAGATAAATATGTAAATAGATCTGCAGATAACAAAAAAAAAAATGTATCAAGCAGGATGATCTAGTTTTACAGTTTTAAAACTACTTTGGCATTAATTGGAAAAAATTAATAGTAAAAACATATTTTCTGATGAACTCACTGTCTTTCAGAACCTATTGGGCTTACATACCACCTGCGTGAGATGCAAAGGATCATAATTCTCCTGGACTTTGTTTCACAAAAAATGAACAAGGCTGATCAATAAAATACAAGTTGATGCACAATTAGAATTCAGTGATCATAGCATTAGATCTGAAATATTTGTAAGGAAAAGGTAGTAGCATCATGTAAGCACTCTTGTTACAGTTAGACTTTTAAAGAACATAGAACAAACTAAAAAATGTCTTGAATAAAGTATTTGACAGAAAAGAGATTATGGTGTACGGGTAAATATTTAAGAACAGATGAAGATGATAAAAACAAAATTAATTCCATCAGAGCCCGCCAGATTTTCAGCTGAAGAGTTTGGAAGCTAAATACAGTTTTGCTGAAGCATAAAATCACAGATAAACAGGAGTAGCCACAAATACTGGAAAAAAATATTAACATTAGTGTCTGTGCCATACCCAATCTATTGATTTTTTTTTAAGGTAACATAAAATGGTTTGATTTTACTGGGTGGAAACTTAAAATGAATGTGAAGAGAAATTGCAGATATTGGGACTATCTACATTAAAACAAGATGAAGAGCAGTTATGATAAAAGTCAAAAAAGCAGCTTAACAGCCCTACTCAGTTCTCTGTGATTAAGTTTGTCCTTCCATAAGTACAAAGAAGACACAATGAGACTGAACAGTTGCAAATTCAGAAACATTAACTTGATAATTTTGCTTTCTCTGGTTCTGCTACCTAACCAAGACTCTGAAAATGCACTGCGGTAAATAGACAGTATATACAGGGTGACAGCCGTAAATATGTTTTTTTAATGGTTTTGAAGCACCTTGCTTCAGAGCCTGTACCAACCGTCCCCTAGCAGGATGAGTAGGAAAGGATGACTGGCCACAGTTATCCCATAGCTCCAGGACAACTGCACCTCCACCTGTAGGAACTGGCACTGATTGTTGTTAGAGGCAGGATTGGACAACGTAAATCCATATATGAGTCAAACTGGGCAGTTCCTACTTTTCTTCTTTGTGTGTATGTTTTTAGAAGAGAATGCAAGACAGTATAAAGAGGAATGAAAGAATCCATCTATATTGTAAGTACCAAAATTGCACACGTGTGTTTGTACA
The DNA here is from genome assembly GCA_008711295.1 of Anarhynchus alexandrinus. Taxonomy (NCBI): domain Eukaryota; kingdom Metazoa; phylum Chordata; class Aves; order Charadriiformes; family Charadriidae; genus Anarhynchus; species Anarhynchus alexandrinus. The sequence goes on along the minus strand of VUYV01000981.1, from coordinate 26,883 downwards.
ATATATACGCACTTAAGAAACACTTGGGTTTTGTTGCGAAAATGTAATTATTATGAACTTAAATACATCTAGACAAAAAGACATGAACCCTATCCTTACTTTGCCTTCCTATCAGAGAAGAAGGATGATGATCTGTCTCCTATTAATAGCTCCAGAAAAATGGCAGCGTGTTTCTGCTCACACTCTGACAGGGAAGGACTTGACTGCTTGAAAAAATAGGGGTTGCCAAATGTGTGCTCTGAGTAAAGCTAGGGTTGGTCTTATAAAGCTGGCAGTCCAGCTGCAAGATAGAAAATGAGCCCTTGGCAATATCATGTAAGGAGAGGACAAAAATTATTTTGCATATTCTATCAAAAATGTACTCTGAATTTGTTAGATATCTGCAAACAGTGGAGGCTCATGACAGGGGTCTTCAAACACAAAAAGGCGCATGGTTGTGTAGCCCCTGGGAAAGTCTCTCTCTTTCATCTTCCACAGGACCAAACCTGAATAAAGTGTTGATTTAGTAGTAGTTCTCCATTCCCCAGCTCCATGCCTCCTGGAGAAGCATGCAAGGGGAGGGTCAAGAACCAGAGACATCCCATGAAGTGCTGCTGTGGCTTACAAGGTTGTGCATGCTCATTCACAAAGACTGTGCTGCAGGGAGGGATGGAGGGCCCTTGGGTCCAAGGCCTGAGTGTGCTTTATATTGTGTGTCAGGCTACAGGCACAAGCTCACCCTTTTTATTCATATCTATGACATGGCCTTGCCTATGACACAATACCAGCCACCGGACTTAGAGGTTCTGCATTGGGTCCGAGAGAACATGCTGTGGCTGGTTAAAGTATAAAATGGATTATGAGGTTTTGGGATTCTTATCCCTCCTATGCCACTAACCTATAGCACGATGGAAAGCATGCCAGCTAAACACTCCGTGCCTCAGTTTCCCACTTACAAACGAGGATAGTGTAGAGTAGAATAACATCATTGCAGCCTAGAGCGTGCTTTAATACCTCCAGCAGGTAAACACAGCTGAACTGTACAGTATTATCAATCTTACACTTGGCAAGGAAGAATTTTGGCTGTTACAAGGCCCTAACATTTTCCTCCTGCCTTTTCTTCCACTCAGAATGCCCCAAACACGTGCCGAGGAAATAACACTGTGATGGCAGCTGAGGGAGGGCCAGTGGGTATTGAAGTGTGGCTTTGTCAGTTTAATAAGCTGCTGCTCTTGCAAAAATGGCTGCAGTCTCTAAACTTAACCCCTGAGAACTTCAATTATTTTATCTACCAATCTTTTGGATTACTGACACCCTCTAAGGGAAAAGCTGTTGTCTTAGATTAGCCAAAGCAGCTACAATGCTGTCTTCCTTAGAGACGGAGGGTGACTTAGCTGTCTTATCCTTGGAAAATCTGTATAATCCAAAGATTAATCCAGAAGACCCTGATCTCTTTGCAGCAAAAGGCCATTCCTAACAAACTGCTTTCTCTCTAGCAAAGCTAGCTCTTCACTTTCTCTTTCAGCCTAGAGTAAAAAGAGCTGTAATTGTCCTAATAAAAGCATTTTAGCATCACGGATAGCAACTGTCATAATATAATTTCTTGCCTAGATAAAATTTATCCAGAGAGTGAAATGGTTCCTACATTCCTCACTAAGAAAAGAGAGCTAATTGCTATCAGTTAAACGAAAGCACTGAGGAGACTAGATGAACAGCTTTCTCTTGGATCTCCTACAGGTATCTGAGGCTACAAAATACTTGGTACTGTATGTGTGTTGACTTTAAAATCATTGTGGGATACAAAATAATGCACATCGCCTCTCTGAGCTGCTTCATTAGCCTGATTTACCTGCAAGGTTCCTGTTTCAGGCAAGTCTGCTAGTCTTGCATACAAAAGGATCAGCCACGGTACTCTGCAGCGTGAGCCGAGTCTTTTGTCCTCCCAGTAAGAGGGAATACAGAAGAGTACAAAACAAAAACAAACCTCGCCTGCAAAAGTAGTCTGTCAAATTAGCAGGGCACTTCAAATACAAAGATCTTCAAATTCTCACTTTTGCTCTATTTTAGAGACAGAGAAGAAAAACCTCGTTCAGCAACAAAACACGGTCCTTGACATACCACTTTTAAAATAACTAATTGATCAATCTCGCTCTCCCTCTGTCCATCTTTTAAAGGAAAAGATTGAATGTAGTTTGAAGAGAAATGTCTGAGAACTGTGTGACAAAGCAGAAGCCGGATCTAAAGCAAACAGTAAAAGCGGAACATGTCCCTGCTCCTGTGAAGGCGGCAGCGCGGGAGGCAGAGTCCCCGAGCAGGGCGTGGGAGCTTTGCAGGTTGCTCAGAGGTGCGCTGTAAATGAAGGCAGGTAAGTTATCTCACCTGCTCTTCCTAGTGATTGTGGGACATCTTAGAGCGTGACCTTCTGAAATGTACATAAAATACTGTAGATCGCCTCCTCTCCTGAGGGCATCTGTAGCACAAAACTGAAGGCAGCCTCACAGTTGGCAGAAACTGTGTGGGGCTTTCTGTTTACGTTTATTTGTATACAGACACTGGCTTGTTTGCCGTTTTTTCTAAATTACTGCCCTCTGCGTTTTCTTCGTTTTACATGCACTGCAGTTAAACCACTTTTTCTGATAAATATGGAAACTTGACGACTTGAAAAAATCCTTCCATGTCAATTCTGCAGTTCATATTCATGCTGAGATTGTATCTAATTTTGAAAATCTTCACACTTGTGCCCTGCCATCATGTGTAATCTTTTATGCATGGCTACCTCCACTGCTGCTGAAGCAGTTGCTATGCGACAGATGAACCTGCTCCGTGGGGCCCTGACATTAGTAAAAGCAAATTGACCACAGGAGCACTAATCTAGCATGAAAAGCAGTTGGTGCCGTGCATTTCCTAGAGAAGGATTACCTAATCAACAAGCAAAACCTCCTTTTAAACGTGAGCTGAATTACCTGGGTCTGGATTTCCCTGCTTCACACCTTTTTGCTACACCAAATCATCCTGAAGAGTGAAGTCTGCGAAGGTGCATTACTCAAGAGGAACAGGGACTCACCTCCGATCAGATTCTTCAGCTCTCACCCTGGCCTGCTTGCACATTTGTCATCTGGGCTGATAGTTGCTGTAACTTGTTTCTCCAAGGTTACCAAAAACTGGTAATGAAGACAAATAATGACAAAAGATGGGGAGACAACAGTGAATGTCACCCTCTTATCACCTCACTGATAAGCCGTATGAACTTTAGGTGTCAAAAAAGGGTTAGATGCGAAAGTGGCCACCTAATCCGCATGGAAACCGGGTATAATGCCTTCCGCTCAAAAAGCACCACAGCTGACTGCTGTGTTTCTTGGAGAAAGTGATCTCATGGGAATTATACTTTGCCAGCCAGATCACTACTAACATCATTATTAGTGATTTAACCCTCCACGTACTGGGCAATTTTCTTTGAATCCATCACCAAACATATGATTATACTAGAGAACATGAGTCCTGACTCACATAAAGGTTCAGTTGACCTCTATCCTGGGTGTTTCTGAGGAGGATAAGGCTGATTATCTGTAATCTGCTGATTTCTCCTAGAGGTAGAAAGGCTTTTTAACCCTTATCCTGTCACAGATGAACAGAGTTGCTGGAAAAAGTAACTTCAAAAGCCACTTTTGAAATGGCAGGCATTTTATAATGACCAGCATTTTCAGGAAGATTACAGGAGCTCCAGTGTTGGAGGATTCAAATTTGCCCAGTTGAGGGTATCTGCAACTTCACTACATTCCAGTGAAATTCGATTTATTGCGTGAAAGACAGATTTCCCCTGCCCTCCTTCTTTCTATTGAGGTGCACCAGAAAGAAATCTAACAATCCAGCGTGCAAGGCTACACGTGTCTGAATACTTTGCACCCAGATGTTACAGAAACAGCATCTCAGGTCCATGACTTCAGAGTACTACATACAAGGTTAAAGCCATATCTTGGCTGCACTTTGACGACAGCCCAGTTTGTGCCAAAGGCTCAACACGCTTAGCTCTCAATTTAGATAAGGTGGCTCAAATTTCTCAGGAGATATTTGGAACAGGACAGGATGAGAATTTGATGACATCTTCATGGGGATAATACTGAAAATTGATGCATCATAAGGCTTATAAAAGGATGTCAGAAAAGAAAACAGAAGTTACTCCTTATGAAACCTTAATCTCTTCCTTACCTCTTTGTCTCAGCTTCTGAACATAATAGCAACTACAACAGAACTTGCTGCCCTTAAAATAATAATTTCATTTAGCTCATCAAATGAGTTTTATTTCTAGTGCTGATGCTGTTTATGACCAAACTCTTGTTAAGCCATACAGTACAAGGGTTACTGACTATTCACTGAGTGACACGAAGTGACTAAGTGGTACAACTTCCATTAACCTTAATAGGATCCACGCAGCTAAATCTCCACCCTGAATATTTAACCTCCACTGTCTCTGTCTCTTCTAGTCTGTACAAACTGCATTGAAGGGCGAAATAAAAAAATGCATATATACTGCCTTTGGCATAGTGCTTAAGCGTACACAGCATATATTCAGAATACCTTCACGCTGAGCTCTGATGGGTCCTGCCCTCGTGCCTGATCATTGCCCCGTGCACATCAGCAAAACAGTGACTCACCTTGTGAGCCTTGCCCTACACATGCATACAAAGTTCTTCGTATCAGATGAGCTTCACTTCTTTGCAATGTTATACTAACAGCCTTCGGTGCAGGATTATCTACTGCCACAGATAAGGAGCTATCATGTTCCATGCTTGTAGAACTTTTATTCAGAACCATCGCAAATGAATCAAGATCAGATGTAGGAGCAGTGAGAACTTGGGAGGTAGGAGTTCAGTTCATACTCATACAGGAGATTTTTAGTTCATACTGAACCAGTGCTCTAGCACAGGTCTCAGGGCATCAGCAGACATCAGCAAGTGGCAACATTATGGATTGGATAAGTTCAATGAAGCTTTTAGAACTTCACACTGTACTTTTTTGCCATATACGTTGACTGTGTGAAGCAACCTTTGTACCACAGAACCACAATCTGGTGACTGGAACTTGGTCCATAAAACAAACCATAGTTTTAGGTAGATCCTGATTTTCAATGTCCAGCCTTCACAGAGGTCACCATGTGCTGTAAATTAGTTGCCACCCCAGAGTTCTCACCCAGAAGTAGCTGCACAACTGTAGTTGGTAATAGTTAGCTGTCTCCTACATGTGCAAACACATGTTTAAAATGCACAGATGTGCAGGGCCCTTATTTACCCTCTCAAGCACCAGTTGGTGTAAAACAGCCACTGGCTTCAATTGTCGTCTTGTAACTGGAACACGAGAAACTTGGATTCTCTTTCCAGCTTTGTCCCCTGCTTGCTCTGCAACCACAGCTGTGTCATTTCACTTCCCCATGACTGCTGGTTAAAATAATTCTCTTATCTATGAGATGCTGATATTCTTTCGAGGCTGCATGAGATATACTTTAAAACACATTATAAAAGAGCTAGGTTTTATTTGTGTTTAGTTGGAAAAAAAAAAACAAAAACAATGGATACGTTAGACCTCCTCTATTCAGACCAGGAGACCTTGTGAATTCTTGGCCCCAAGGAATTTACTGAGCATTCTGGCACTCACTGGGGACCTGGATTTTCCAAAGAATGTCACATTTTTTGTACAACTCTCACCTCCAAGTGGACTATTTTATCCATTAAAGGTCCAAATGCAAGGCACAGAACTAGAAGGTCAATGAATCCATAGAGCTTCAGTTGTTGGCCACTGCATCCTTTAACTTGCTGATGAAGGCAGCAAACATCTGCTAAGAACCAGATTCAATGCTCTTAATGTAAAGCCACTACAAAACTGCTCCTCTGCCAGTTAGAGCTCGTTCTGTTTTCATGGCCAGTTAAGAACATCTGTTCTTGCCACAGGTTTAACTACTTCTTCTTTCTCTGCCTTCTTCACCCACCCTTCCCATAGCATGTGTGCACACAATTCAGTATATATCCTTATAAAGAGAGGAAATTATATCCAGTCTTGATTTGAGTAGGTTCAGCAACCTTTTAGGATGTGCTACAATCCAAGGAGAAGAGCTGTGCAAGCTGGCCTCCATGGGAGCCAGCTCCAGTTCTAGAAAGCCGTAAAGGTGCTTCAGCACAGCATTTCACCTGAGCAAAGAAGCACTGCTGCATTGCAGTGTACTTCAGTTGAGGTTCAGGGCTACACTGATGCTGCTGTTCCCACATTTGAGTGCACCATCTGGATGTACTAGCATGGGCAGGTGCTAGCTCAAGGCTTGCTTTGCCGCAGTTCAATACACAGAATAGATATGTCCCCACTTGTCAGGCAGGCTCTCCAGTTCCCTCTTGTCACCCTACTGTCCTTTCCAGCACCTGTTTCAGCTTGACTTTGTTTTCCTTGAAGGTAAGTAATTAGAATTATACACATGAGATTGTTCAAAACTCATCAGTGTTTTGTACAATGATCTTAATACTTCCCTCTTTCTCCTGGAAATACCTTTCTTAATGGATCCTGCGATCACATATGGGGCTTCTGCCCATTCATGTTAATTTAATCTCTCCTATTGTTCATCAGAGCTTTTTTTCTGCCCTAACAGCCACTTCTTTTTTTGGAGCAGTGACACAAATTATCATTAAGCAGGGCAATGTTCAAACCCTCAAGGGCTACAATTAGGTTTCGGGGTTCCGTGTGGGAGGACTGCACAAGAATACTATAATCCTTTCTTTAGTCTTTAATGATCATTACGCTCTCAATGTATTAATAAAACTCATTTCCTATCCTTCTGGATATGCAAGACAAAAGTAATTAAAACAAAAATTAAGAAGCTCTTGTTCTATGTAATAACAACAAGGGTCCAAATTCAGCTTTCAGCAAAGCTCCAACAGCTTGATTCTGCGCCCAAAAAAGTCACTGGAAAATATCCCACTGACTCTAGTGGGGCAAGGTCAGGCTCACCATGAAGTAGCTGAGAGTTTCATATTTATATCCATAGGCAAAACTTCCCCTCTCTCTCTCACTGTGAAAAGAGCAACTTTCCCCTACTCCAGAGATTAGCACTATTTGGGAATTTTTCCACCTGGACTCTGAAAACTTGTGTGTTACCTGCTCCCTGCTCTGATCTCACTGTGAGATGGGGATGGAAATTTTCAGAAGGTATCCCATGGTTTATGAAATTTCCTTTTTTTTTTTCATAATGAAAACAAGCCAGATATGCTATATGCATTTTACAGTAAAATATTTACTATTTCAACATTTTTTACCTTCTGTCTCATATTTTGGTGTCTCTGAGAGTTAAGTTTCTATCTCTTACTACTTGGCCTGTCAAGGACTGGGAGCAAGGCTGGGAACAGAAATGCATGAACTTCAAACTCAGAGCTGGGAGGAGAGGAGGAGGATATAAAAAAATCTGAAGCCCAAACTTATATGTTTCATGTGATGAAAACTAATTATAAAATCAGAATGCATTACCATAATTGTTTATATCTGTGTTTTAAGGAATTTGCTGTCTTCTGAATCTAATAAACGAAGGAACTGAAGCTTGACTGCTACAACAGTTTTTAATCTGTTTGGAAATTAGTCCAAACAATGAAGAAATGCTTTCCAGTATTACAAGAAAATGTTACAGTAGGGAAAGAAAATGGAAGGGAAAGAGAAACCTTTTTAAAAAAAAAACAACAAAGAAACAAACAAAACTGCTTAATTATTAATTGGGGATAATTAGGGGCAGAAAGTGCCTGTCTCGCCTGCAGTGCAGGGTGGGAAACAAGGGCATATGAAGCATTGCCCTTGGCTCTCTGACCCCACACATCCCTGGCAGATGCCATACATTGCTCCCCAAGGAAGCTGGGAGCCAGGGGCCCTTGTGCACTGGCTGGAAGGGGTTGGCAGGTTACAGAGAGGGTATTATGATCCTACCCCTGACAAAATGAGGGCCCCGGCATACTTGTGAGCTCCATGTTCTCCCTGAGCTTCAGCAGCAAATGAATATGGCACACTCTTGGTAAGCTACATGTGAAATATCTGTCAAATATCACCATCTCTGTGTTTTTATCCCTCTCAGCAAGGTAGTCTTCAAGCATCTGCTTATACTTCTGCAGCTGAGGCAGATTAATTTAAAGGATGAAACACCAGATAGAGAATATAAGCTTAAGAGCAGCCAAAACAGAGAGAGGTTTAGTATAACTATGCTTAGTATTAGCACAGAACCTTCGTCCCATTCTTGGCCATAAAAGAGAAATTAGTCTTCTTTCCATACATCTCACTGCTACAGCTGTTCACCTCATCACATTGTGCATATAACTGTTAGAGATGCCTAAGATTAAACAAATTTTTAGCAAAGATTGCAAAGTACACAGTTTTCTGTCAGATGGGGAGGACTGCGTAGGAGGTTAATATTATCAGGCACACACAATGAGAGCAGTAATGGCACAAAGGCCTATAAAGGCCTTAAAATCAACAGCACTTTCGAAATTCATCTCAACCCAATTTTTCACAGACATAGTCAGGAGGTCTTCGTTTGCTTCCTGGTGAGAACATGTTTGTATCACCTGAGCTCAGCTAATTTCTGTAGTTCAGGTTCAGCAAAATCTCCAAGATCTGAATGAGCAGAGAGAGTAAATAAATGGTGCTTTTATCCTATTCATGACCTTCCAGGTGCACACACGAATGCAGCAGTGGGGAGGAGCAGACCAGCTGTTAGTGTTGTTACCTGTATTACACCTGTACTGTACATCAAAAGACACCTTTGGTTCCAATCTTTCAAAGCACCAAAGCATGCACGGCTTTCAGCATGAGTAAGCCTGCTAATTTCATGGTACATCTCATCTGCCTAAAGCTGAGTGTCACTGATTCCATGCATGGATTCTATGGTTCTCAGTCCAATATTTAGCACCCACTTAATTTTGCACAGAAGGGTAAACTTAGCAACACTGAACTGTAATATTGCAGCGACTCAGAAGTGCTCCAGAAACACTCTGCACAGAAGCTGTATCTCTGACTCAGAAAGAAATCCTCTGACATTTTGCCTGTAGAAGCCAGCTAAAAATACCCTTTTAATCATGATTTGGCTAAAATAATCTTTTGCAAGGGTGAAACAGTGAGAACCCAAACCTTGCTGTAGAATGAATATGCAAAAAAGTCCCATCGTGTTGCCCAGCTGAGGAAGCAGTGCTTGCTGAAAGCAGAGGTCAGCTATTTATTCGCAAGGCAAGGTACAGCGGTGTGAATTTCTCACATTTCTCGGCCAATGTAAAGTTCTCTCCCCCTTTTCTTTTTGAGGATGAAAGTAGCATTTGTGGCTTGCTGAAAAAAAAAAATGAAGCTTGCTAGAGGACATTCTGTTTCTAATCCAGCTTGCGTGCATCTCCCACATGTTCCTGAAATTTCTGCGGCAATAGGTGTTTGTTGTACTGCTGTATGGAATATCAAATAGTTTTATAATAGCGTCTCCTCTGATGTTTCATTACTCTTAAAAAGAAAGTTGCGTTAGAAGTGTTTGCTTTCTTTCCTTTTTGTTTCAAGATTTGAAAAGGCAGCTGCTAGAGATTGATTTGGGTTTTTTAAAATACTCCACTCCTAAATAATACAGCATCATGTGCCTCTCAGATGGAGATCATGCTTTGGCTGTGTGCTTAACTGAGCTGCTTTCCTTGGGAAAATATCACAGCTGGGATGTCACCTGCTTCTAGACTTTGATTTCATTTCTGAAAGACAGCAGTCCACCATAGCTTGTTAGCCCTTTAGGCAGGAATTACGTGTTACTGACTCGGGCCAAGCACAGTGTTAGCCCTCAATAACAATAATGAGTTGTGAAAGGATTTAATAACTGGATGTGTGAGGTAAAGAATATTTGAAGAGCAAAGGTTGACAATATTCTTAGGGATAATGGCATTATTTCGGGGGAATCTCTCTAAGCAGCATGTATGAGAGGAATTTGTCCCCTATGGACCACGCTGCCAGCTTTCTTGCTGCCAGCACATACTTCATTTTTTCCCAGCCATAATCCAAACAAGCATTTCTTCTTCAAACCCTTTGGAACCATGGACTTTTTAAAAGCACAGTCTCCCAGGAAGAGGTTTAGCACACCAAATAAAATAAATTAATTAAATATAATAAAATAAACTATGAGGATAACAAAGCCAAAGATTGATTTGTAACCCTTTATGCAAACCTTGCTATTTAAAAAGTGCTACAGATTTTGTTGTACACTATTCCAGCTAGGAGAAGTACATTGTAAGTAATGTACTTGCTGCCACAGAGAACAAAACTTCAGCTGCTTCCTGCTCGATATAGTGAACATTCAAATCACAGTGGAAAAAATTTCAATCAGAAATCTCTCCGCTTTCCTAATTTTTTTCCAGGTGCCCTGCATAGCTGCTCACACAATTTATTCTGCCTGGCGTAACAAACTGTTTGTTGTTGCTACAACAGGAAGCACTTCTGTGAGGATGCGAACACCTCGTTCATGGGAAGAAATACCCTTTTGACCTCTTTCATCCTCTTAATTTTTGTATTCTTCTCATCAAAATATTTGCACGCTGAAATCATCATGCAAAAACTCAACATTTTTGCATTTGAATCATATTTATACATCAGCTTTCTTTCCTCTCCCCCATTTTCTTTTGTACATCTTCCTGTGCCTGTAAATGCCCAGAAAATGCTGTAGAGTATATCCTTTTGGGTCCCAATTAAGATTCTGAACTGCTGTTCTCTGTATGATAACAACCTGAAGTGCTGACAACACGCTACCTGTCAACAGGCAAATGAAGGCCAACCATCTGTTCTACTATAAATTGTCTCCATTACTCTCAACTTGAAAATCCGCTTTAAAGACTCCCCAATTATCTAGTAACCTGAGCCAAATGATGCAATGTTATTTTAACTAGAATCGTCATTGTGTACAAGAAAAATAAACATAAAAAGCTCTGAACAAAGAAAGATTTTTGAAAAGCTGTTTTATATCTGATTTTGTGTGTACGGCTCTGATGTGCGTGCTGGAGCAGCTCGGAATCGCAGAAGCAAAGAGTATCAGATTACTGCTGGTTGAAAACCTGAATTTCAATTGATAGAGAGACGGCTGTACGCTCCTGCTCAGGAGCCTTTTGTCTCAAAACGCTGTAATTACAAACCTCCTGCAAATAGCTAGAGCTCTCCGGGATGCACAGTACCCAGCACGGCCAGGCACCTCACGCTTCCCCAAAGGTGCCACCTGTCCCTGGGGACTGCACGTTCAGTTGTGTAGCTCCGTGCAGAAGTGTGCCTGCGTAGCACAGGCTCGTGGGTAAGGTCATTAGCACGCCAGTGCAAGAAGTTCAGAGGTGAGATACCAAAGGAAAAGGCCTCAAACGGGTTTGATTTGGGCACGCGTCTAGTTTAGTTGAGCTTGCATTTGGTTTCAGGATTTTTGTGTCCAGAAGTAGAAATAAGCAAAGCCCGGCACTAAAGGAAGGTTTCAGCTCTTGCCTGAGTCTCTGGTTCCCTGTCCCTAGAACATTTCCTATTCCTTAGGCTGTGTTTAAACCTTTGTATTGCTTGCTGGCTTTTCTCTTTCGTGCATTCCCTGCTTTCCATCTCACTGCACTATAGGCTTGCAACGACTTTCTAAGTACAGGAATTGCAAGCTTCTCCTTTCCTGCTACACGCTGAGGAAAACTTTACCTGCCTTGCCTAGTATGCCAGAGACAACAAGCGTGCGCAGCTTATACCTGTGCATCATCAACTGCATAGAACTGCAACTGGTGATGTCCAGGGACCAGTTTGCCTATGGTACACTACCCCAGATCATTTCAGAAAAGCAAGGGTATGAAAATCCAATTTTATTGTCTTGTTGAAGTCTGCTGGGGAAGGCCAAAAATGAGCTGGTGAGTTTAGGCCAGGTTTCCAGCACGTTGTTACATCACTGACACGTGTATGGAGAGTGTAAAATAGGATGCAGAATCAGAATTTGTGTGGATATAAATAAACTCATACACTGCTGACAATCTAACCCAGACTTTCCCTGCTTGGTAACCAAAACTTGTATCAGCAGCTGTTCAAGCAAGCAGGCCAGTCTTAAGAGCTACCCAGAGAAGGATTCATCTAGTGAACGTATCCCCAGACCCCTGCATGCAATAATGCTCAGGATTTTGGACACAGGACACGTAACATCTCTATTTTAGTCATAAAGCCAGAAAGCTAAGTAGTGTAAGTATCAATCTACAGTGAAAACATATTTAAAATCTAGCCATACTTTTTAATGCCTAAAGACTTCAGATGGTAAAGGTATCATTGACTTAAGGGAAAGAAATAGAAAAGCACGTGGGTTTAGCTTTGCAGATGCAAGAATTAGGATATGGGATTCTACCAGAAAACCTTCAGGCATCCTCAGAACAATCTTCAGGTGCAGGTGGTAAATTAAAGCTTCAAAGATAGCAAAGAAGAAAATCCAAAATAAGGAGACATAGGCATGTAAATGTTTTCGTTACTGTGATGACTTTTACAAAGCCATTCACCTGTATAATGCCTTATTGACAAGACAAGAGTTGTAATTTGCAATACTTAAATGACGCAGAAATACTCTGAAAATCTCTGAAAAAATCACTTAGCACCTAAACAACAATACTTGATCCTAGGCTATAACTGTTAAATAACTGTTTTGTATACAGCCTTGTACTCAGGAATAACAGTTTGTGCTCTATGGTTCTTACTAGGGAGGTTAAATACAAGGGAGTCCGTGAGGAAGAATGAGATGACACAGTTGTCTTCATTATGAAATGCATTTTGAAGGTTAATATTTCTTCTTTCACACAAAAGAAAGGCAGGAATTTATAGACTGTACTAGATATTTCCAAGAAATTAGAATGAGGCAAAGATAAAAGTTGGTTTAACAAATCAGAATCATATCAGTGTGACCATTGTAATATATGAATATTGTAATATATGTATAAATGAGGAAGATCGTTGCCCTTCAACATAAGTAAGTTGCACCCCTCAACAGTGGTAGGAATTTGCATTTGGCATGACCCTTGAGACATTGTTTTCAGCTTACGGACTTTAAATTGTTCCTCCTACGAATTTCTGTGTAATGGAAAGCCTGCCTCCTGCTTTGATTACTAAATTATTGTGGGTGTTGCTGGCTGGCTAACCTGATGGGAGATTTTGTTTCTGGTTGGGTTTGTCATTCTCCTTCCTCAAACCTGTAGCCAAGATTGTCATCCAGTACAGTTCTGTTCGCCTTTGCTCTAGCAGCACCATGCAACTGTCTGCATTTGCTGCTGGCATTTACAACTTCCTGCTGTTGTAGGAAGCCATGTAGGACGTTGTAGGATAGCCATAGGAATTGACACACACAGCCCTCCTTAGACAAGTCTTTTAAAAATAATAAAACACTGCACTCTCTGCAACTCTGCCGGCTTCTTGTAATATATAGTCTGAAACAATGCAGATAATTACTTAAATATAATTGCCAGCTCTGGCAAGATGTATCCAGTAGGTATTCAATGAGCTTCATATTACCTGATGCAATACAGAATCTAACTGCACATACTTCTGCCTCTAACCGCCTCCCTATAGTGAGGCAATCCTAAGTGAATGGTCAAAGTTGGTAAAAGTTCATTAAGTAGGTGACTCATAGAAGAGCTGGTCTACCTCCAAATAAATTCTGTTATTAACTTGAGCTAAGTTGAAACAATATCATATTGTGTTAAATTTTTGTTGTCTGGAACAAATCTGGAGAGAATGTAGGGAATATATTTTATTAAATCTGTACTGAAGTCCCAAACCAAGGACTATTTTACACCTTCTAAGAGATAGCGTGTGGACAGCATCCTTTCTCATTATCTCAAACCAAAGCAAGGCTAAATCATGCACTAAATCTAACCCAGGTTAGATCTTGCATTCAGACAACCAGAACTCTCTGCTATTTCAGATCTACATTCAATACTCACATCTCTAGTCACCAGCTATTTGGAAATTTGGGGCAAGAGATGGATCTCCAAGAATATGAGTCTAAACAAATAAAGCCAAGAACTTGTCTACATGACATGATTTTTTACTCTGTGAACTACAACTACCTCATTTCTTCTTGCTCCAGTCAGGAATAGTTCATAAAGGACCTGGATATCGCCTCCTAAACAAACACGTCACAACAGCATTTCAGCAAAAAGTGAAATACCTCATGTATAAATACCTATTAACTGATGTAATGTACAATAAGGAGAGGAGGAAATGTATATTCAACTATGTGACAGGTATTTCAAAGCACCACATAATTAGCTTTGTTTGGTTATTTTAATTTTGTTTTTATTGGCAAGATGCAGTATGAAAAAATCTACTAATTAGATAGGAAGTTCCCCTGAAGACATCTATCAACTGTTTCTATTAATACAGGCAACTGTGAGTAAGTAGGTAGGAAGGAAAAACATTCAGAAACAACTTTTAGTTAATTAAATTGAAGTCTGGATGCAAAATACTTTTCCCCCATCAACAAATGTTCTGTCATATTTCGCAGAAAATTGGCTAAAAAGTTTTTTTCTGGAGTGAAAGATAGTCCTAAAGCTGAGGATCACATCAGACTTTTAATTTCCATCTACTTTATTCATCATAACTTCAGCAAAGTAACACTAAGTATATTATCTCTGTAGATTGCTGAACTCCATGGAGAAATCCACTGTTGCTACCAGTAAGAGGTGTATATATGCAGTTACAGGCATTACAAATGCGTAGGATGGTAGAGCTTTTTAACAGCTGCACTCCTTGGCCTTACTTAGTTATAGAGTACATAGTACAGAGTGTGGAAACATCACCAGCTACTGAGCGTGACCTCTCCCAGACAGAAACTAGGATTGAGAAAACCCACAAATTTAAAAAGACCCTTTCTGATACTCAGGCTGGCCAGCCAGTAATTTGTCATATTGCTATCCAAGTTGCTATTCTGCAGGCAATGTTGATGGTCAATGGACATTAAATGGTGTAGGAACACATTAACAGATGCTAAGGAAAGGTTTAGATTCGATGGGTTTCAGTAATACGTAGCCATAAGTTAAGGGCAATGTCCTCTGGTTCTAACGATGCTGCAAGGTAGCAGGGAAGGAAGCAGAGCAATAGCATATGACTTAATAGACATTTGCTCAGTATTTAGAGTCTTTGCTCTGGTCTGCCTGGGCAGCCCAGAAATGGCAGAAAATAGCCACATTCTCTTCACTGCGTAGGCTGAAGCTGGAGCAATCCTTAGTGGCCCCTTTATACGGACCCTATGTAGATGCCTGGCATTGCATTAGCATCCCGATTGCAGTGCACAATGTAATATCCCCAGCAAGCTTAGCTGGGACCTTTACCTGTATGCGCTAGATCTAGAAATCTGCCTGGGCTTGGAGAGGGCAGACAGTATGGGCAACCACCTGGCAAGGGAAGAGGTAACACGGACAAAACACCCAAGTAGCAGAGGTGGTCTTGGATCCCAAGAGTCCATACAGCCTAGTACTCGGCCTCTGGGTGAGCAGGCAGCCTAACATGGAGTGCGGAGAAATGTGAAAATCTGAGGGAGTGCCTCCTTCAAACATGGCGTGGGGACTCCTGTGCGGCAGGCGGAGTGCAGGCTGCCATGGGAAGGGAAGGATGCAGAGCCAGTTACAGGAGATAGGCAAGGCAAGGTCTGTTAAAGGAGAATCAGAGTCTGTTCTCCCTAGAGACCTGGTACTGAGAGGGGTAGGTGAATGTCCAAGATTGAAAAGAAGCACTACTTTAATTCCTGATGCACACATACATAATGCAGATAGAAGTAAAGGAACAACTGAACAGTGAATTTGCTAAACAGATACAGCACACAGTGCTCTGTGTAGCATTTCTCTTCACATTTATGAAATAACTAGATCTCATGCTTATTTTGCTTCCCTTCTCTATATCTAAATTCATATTCTTTACCACCTGCGTGTACAGAATGGAATAAATAATGATTACCACTGTGATAGAGAACTACTGCTAAAATCCCAGTAAGTCATCAAATGGTTGTTACGTACAAAGATAATGCAGTCAATAGTGGGGCTTTTTCAGCAGGGTTAGGCAGCAACACTATATGTGCATGTTTTATTAGTTACAAAAATGGGTATTTCAGTATAAGCACCACATGTAGATCAAACTGACAGACTCCTTTGGGATTAAGCCCCATCACCTTCTGAATGCAAGACAAGCATAAAACCACTGCAGCAACGGGAAAAAAAAATCAGCTTGAAAATAATTAAACAGCAAGGCAGCCACCCATAATGATATTCAGCAGAACACATTAGGGACAGTTTGCTGGGAATGCACAAGAGCACTCCAGTTGTTTAATTAACATTGAAACGGCGGTTCCACAAGAACTAAAAATCCTGTTAATTTATGTGTCTCTTAATGATGCTCATTTAAATACTGTCAACTTTTCTCCAGTTTAATATTCATGATTTCTAGTCATTAAAACACCAGGCTCCGCTCGTGGATTCACCGAGAAACACAAATTGTTTGATGATGATGTCAGTTCTTAAAAAGTTTTTTTCCCCTTAAAGTGTAAATCTCTCAGTGCTCATCACTGGGGTCATTGTAGTCTGGTCTATAAATACCATTTTTATCATTCATACAATACAATAAACTGCAATGTTCTCTCTCACCTTCAAAGACGAGCCCTACTTGCATAGTCAGGAGTTATTTATGTAAAGGTAGTTATCTTTTTATGACGGAGCATCTCAGCTGGTTAATGTAATGGCTTTATATATTGGGATACTGGGCTCAAGTCCCACTTTAGATTATAAAAACTATTTTCAGCCAGGGTAGGAAACATTACATTAAAAATAATTTTAGTGCTGAAAAGACACTTGCAGCTCGATATTAAAAAGATACTGCCAATGTAGGCAGAAGTCAAATTTTGACCTCCCCAGAATTAGTATATCCATGGTGTGAATGAACACTTGTTTCCATGAAACTTGTTTACCCTGTCCTTTCCTTGTGTTGGCAAGTTTAGGTAGTATCTGATGCTGTCTCTTTGGCAGAAACTATAATGTAGTCTCCTGTGACTGGGACTTGAACAGAAAAGTATTATATATTGATCTTATACTGTCAGAGAAAACCCCTAAACTCATACCGTAAAATTATGAGCTTAATTATACAGTCAATCTTTCACCTTTATCATGAGAATTTAAATTTCAAGGAAAAGCTGAACATTTTCAGCAAGGTAGGAAGGTAGAGAGCAGGACATTTGGGACAGGACAAGTATGGACAACTAAAGGTGGACATTTATTTTCCTACTATTTTTTTCTAAGTAACAGACCATAATATCTTCTTAACATCTTCTTTTGTTGATGTCTTGTTTTCCTAGGCAAGATATATTATTACTTTTACTCTTTTTTTTAACACCCAAATAATTGGAAGTCTCTCTTATTATATGTTTTACTATTTTTTCTAAGTGGATTGTAAAAAATATTAATAAAGGGCACAGGTTCAGGCTTAAAAGAGGTTATATACAAAGGGCAACTGAAATCTTGTTAGCACACCAATTCCCACTGCATACCGGTAAGACCTAGCTGAGTTCCCTGTCTTAGGGTTTTTTTTATTATTCCTGTCAGATTTCCAGTAAACATTGAAATGCAACAGTGCCATATAATTTTTCTGAAAGACAGTTTGTTTGGCATTTTAGACAGACATCCAACACAACAAAATGTACTTTATTATACAGAGAGAAAAATATTCTGTGAACCAGGCAGCACAGAACTTACACTACCTGATTAGTAGTAAAGCCAATATTTATCACCTACTTCAGCTCATTTCATTCTTTACATTTTATTCTTTCCCTATTGTTTCATATTTACAATCTGCACTTCATAACTAAATAGCTTAATGTGGTTTACCTCTGAAAAAAACAGTCATAACTAGACATAATCTTAATTACCAAAATGCTATCCCATGTCTGAAATGCTTTTATGCAGTTACTGTTGCTATTTTCTTCCAGAAGTATTTCAATTAAGCAAGTAATCTGTATTAACTTATTGTGTATGTATTTTAATGTAATATACCTTATTTTCATCATCATTCATCCCTGAAGAGATCTTTCTATTTATTTTAGTAGTCTAAATGTTCTTTTTTTCAGCTAAAGAGCCTTTTTTCATTATACCTCACGAAGACCTAATTATTAAATGCACTTTCTTGGGACCATAATTTTGGAATACAGCCTGATACACAGTTCTATCATGAAATATATGCCCATCTCTATTCTGATTTTAATACGTAATAGATTCTCTCCAGTAAAAATGAATTATAGCTCCAGACTGATCTATGAATGATCTATGCAATTCCAATGTCCCTATTGTTTTTCATGCTGATCACAAAAAAAAAAAAAATACTTGTTAACAACTTAATTTTCTTGGGAAAAAAAAAAAAAGGTTGAAATCACTGGAAAAGGATGCAGGCAAAATATATTCATTCTGTCTATGGTAACATCCATCTGTTTACATCACTACAGATTAATTTGATAACATAAACCTAGTATGATAACTTATACAGCTCTTCTATTTTGGTATTTATACCTACATATTCAACACTTTTGACATTGCTTTCAGTAGGCGGTTATCCTTTTTTGAAACTTAGGCATTGCCTGTAAACTGGTTCCCAAATGAAAGCTTCCATTACATTAAATTGGTATTTTGTATAGCCAGCATGAAGTAATCAGCATATAATGTCTATTCCCAGTACATTTATTTACTAAAGTTCTTCAGTGTCCCTAATCTTTGGCACTAATGGTTCAATAATTAAACAAATTATAATGAACAGTCTTGTCTTGTTCCTTGTTTTTGAAGCACTTGAACCCAAGGCATGAGGAAAGTCGTTTCACATGCTAATTCAATTCTGAAAGGATTTTTCATATTTCTCCAATTAAACACAGGGATTCTACCAAGAAAAATACTTTCTTTGTACCTATACATTGAGAATAAGCTTCATTTTTAGACTCTGATGTGCTAAATGTCACAGAGGAATTTTCTTGTACTTGCATAAGGGACTTCTTTTTCTAAAACACAATTTGGTTTGCATCAGCATAAGCTTTCTTGCCTCTAACTCCACCAGGACCTAGTGGAAAATACTGATTTCTATTAGCTCAGGAGGGAGGTTGATTTGGCTCATCCTTTTTTGGAAGGAGTGTCAAAACTATTAGTAAGTGTGGAAAGTTGGCTGTTAAGTATTCGGTTTCCAACCAGAGAAGAGCCCTCCTGAAGAAGGAAGATGCTTCGATCCCAAATATTTCAGAGAAGTATCCAGAAGGTGCATGACTCTTCCATATTTTTAATAATAAAATTGTCACTTCTATGCCTGTTTCACCAGACTACGTACCTCTGTTACACAGCCAGATGTTTTGAAACCCTGCAGTATATCAGCAGATTGTCCATGTTTGCATATTTGTTAAGATGCACTTTTGCAGTGATATGACACTTGCATTTTATGAATCCCTTTATTTTGCTCCTGAGTACTCCTTCTTGTTCTTATGGCTATCTCAGATCATCCAGTAAAAATATGTCTGACTGCTAATGTGTCTAATTTCTTCCCCATTGGGAAGGAAAAAAAAATGCCAAAGACCATTTGTTTGCAAATAGAAGAACTTTCTGGGTTTTGGCTCTTGTTTTTGTCAGTAGTGGCTCTATCTGAGAATGGACATTTCACTTTTCTTCTCTCATGGAAGTCTATCTCATTATTGCTCCTGCAGACTGCAAACTTATTGCTCTAAGTTTATGTTTGTGTCTATGTCATGTTTTTCCTAAATCTTCCATGCAAGCTAATATATATTCCTTTATAATTGCTATAAAGGCCTCCCTCCTAGAATTCTGAAGATAAGTTCTGTAAGGGATTGCCCCGCATATGATTATTGTGTGATTTTCTGGTTTAGTCACACTTTCTTTCAGTGCTACTTAATCTTCATCTTTTCTTCTGACATGGATTTTATTTTTATGAATACCAGTGCATAGGTGTTCGAACTCTACAATTTCACACAATATACTTATTGATATCAAAATTAAATCACCTGGAGTATGTATTTTGAGAGATTCAGAGAATAAATTAAGTATATTCCCTTAAAATGTAGAAATCTTCCAATGTCCATCAACTCTTGGTCTTATAAACTGATTCCAACATTTAAGCTTTTTCAGTGAAGCTTCTGAGATACTTGTTTATGTATCCTGTATTGGACTGATGAGTCAACTATTTGTGAATCCAGGGCTGTTGCAAGCACTAATCAAACACTAAAAGTGGCAAGATCCTCCTCTTTTCAGTAAAAATTTTATATGGGTAAACATCACTGACAAAGCCATCTTCCTTCCAGATCTGGTTTGATCCTTTTACAATCCTGCAGTACTTAGAATCACAGAATTGTCTAGGTTGGAAGGGACCTTTAAGATCATCAAATCCAATCATCATCCTAACACTGCCAAGTCCACCACTAACCCATGTCCCTCAGCACTACATCTACCCGTCTTTGAAATACCTCCAGGGATGGTGATTCCACCACTTCCCTGGGCAGCCTGTTCCAATGTTTGATAACCCTTTCGGTGAAGAACTTTTTTTCTAATATCCAATCTAAACCTCCCCTGGCGCAACTTGAGGCCACTTCCTCTTGTCCTATCGCTTGCCACGTGGGGGAAGAGACCGACCTCCCTGTCGCTACAATCACCTTTCAGGTAGTTGTAGAGAGTGATAAGGTCTCCCCTCAGCCTCTTCTCTCGACTAAACCCCAATGCCTACTGCCTGTGTAGGCATTAATAAACACACAGTATTTAATAGGAGCAAAACACTCCTTCTATAGAGAGCTCCCAACGGCCTTTTGGTGTCATTAATTTTTTCCCTTCAGGTGAGTTTCCTGATGAATCACTAGCCACATTTCCCCTTTTTATTGCATTTTGGTTTGTGGTTTGATGTGGTTTGGTTTGGGTTTTTTTAATAAAAGGTATATTTTAATAGCTTGCTTTTGCTCCATATTTAAAATCTGGTGTGCCAATTTCTTTTTTTACTCTTTCTATACTTTATATCAACATTAAGCTTTATCTTTATTTAGTAGTATCTCCTCCTTAGCCTTGGGGGGGGGGGGGAGTTTTATCTCCATATCTGCTAATCAGACTTTTTTTGATTATATTCAACATCCTACCCAATTATAGCATAACTTTAAACTATACATGGGAGCTCTGCTACATTTTCTCTTTGCTCTATATTTTATGGTATCCATATTAGTAATTGCAAACTTTCTTAACATTAATTCTTGTTACTTGTTATTTGCTGGAAATTTGTTTCTTAAACTGTATCTTTATAATTTTAGCACAAAACTCATTATATACATTTTTTGCCATCAAGGCAGTATTTTTTCACAGTACAAGCACTGTGTTTTATTACATTCAAAAGGCATCCCAATTCCCTTTCTCTTATAGTTAATGAGCCCTCAGGTGAAATACACTTAACTTGAGTCTAATCAGTGCCTATTTGTTCTTGCTTCCAGCAATGAGGTCAGGAACTTTTGGACTTCCCCTGGCACACAGAAAGCATAGGTTTGACTTACTTGCTACATATTTAGGGTTGTTGAGAACTCTGGAGCATAGTCTTCCTATGGAGATGTTTGCAGATTTGTGTTAATAAAGTCCCCTTGGTTATGCTCCACTGTTGTTTCTTTTGATGTCCAGAAAACTAATGACTATAATAATACAACTCTACTATGCCTGGATGACTTCATTTATTGCATCATCATACCCTGATACTTTCTGAATTTTATTTGACTCTATCAGTGTAAGGCTTTAGGCATCTGCGTGGCAAGTGGCAAATGAGTTATATGTCTGTGGCCACCCTTTCAAACACTAATATTGTCCTTACACCCCTGTATTTCAGTTCTAACCATTAGGTCATAGACATCCTCTTGCTTGTTCTTTCCCTGTCCCCATGACTCTTGCACAATTAGCTTTACATTGGCCCACTTTCAATTGGAGATGTAGAAGGTATCCCTTGCTACCACTGTAAAATAGCCAATTTTGGAAAAATATTCTCATTGAAGGTTGAAGGTGGATGTTTGAATCTCCTCAGCTGGAGCAAAATTTAACCTAAATTCCTTCATTCTGAGAACATTCTCATCACAAGCCTTTTGTTGCTTTGTCCTGTTCCCTCCCATGCCCCTTGTGCATTTTAAATGTAGGAAGTATTACCGTCCTTGGATCCTTGTTCAGAGAGTTCACTGACTGCAGACCTCAAAGAGCTCCTTAAATACAAAAGAGCCAGGGTTTTGGATGTTTCCACTGGCACTGCATGTTGCCTAGTTTAAGTTCCCTCCCATTACTATGTTTGTTGTTTTAACTCTCTTCAGCCCCTGTACAGAAAACTCAAGCACCTGTCATTTACTTTTGAACTCTATTCCCAAAGCTAGGAACAAAACTTTTAGTGCAGCACTGAGTACCAAGATCCCTAGTCCCTTTTGGGACCTATCCCATAACTCTGGCATCTTATTGTCCTCAACTCCTAAATCTGCTTCCAGACACCCTAAGAACCATCTATTTCCTACCCCAGACATACCACTAATCCCAAAGCAGCATGTCCCTGCCTAGCTCACCTGGGGACATCTAGGTCTGTAGAAGGAACAGTCAGAATACTGTTATAAATTTAAGTTTCTTTAACAAAATATCCAGAAAGAAGACTCTTCTTTTCTTTAAAACAGTAATTGAATAACCATATCTCCTTCCTCATCACAGCCTATTGAGGGGACATTTAAATAGGACAAGGCAAAATCTTAATTTATCATAGCATAAAATAATGACATATTCTTTGGCCTGGGCAGAGAATGGTCCTACAGTATAGTGATTAAAGGATCCATTTATAAAAGTTATTTCAGTTAGTGCATGAGTAAATATTTAAGTCACAATTCAGCAACATGCTTAAGCACGTTTAAATCACACAGCCTTTACCATCAAAAAGTGTGGTGCGCACATTTTTCTTGTCTGCAGTTAAACATTTTGTGACTCTTGGCATGTTCATTTTAGTTTGTTTTGGTGGGTCAGAAACATTGGAAAAGATGAAGTGAACCTAAAAAGATACTGTACTCTATAGATTGGCAGTTATCTCTTTTTTTTCTCCCTAAGTAAAAATCAAACTAAGATTCTAGAATCATAGGCACAAAGCTAAGGCTTTCATCTTTTGGACCAGTAACCAACTTCACCAGGATTTACTTGCAGGAATGAATGACTCTTTGATCAGCAAGGACTTAACAGACTTCATGTGCTGCTCCATATTTAGTTGAACTGGACATTTGTGTTCATCCCGTTACAATGCTAAGCATGTTTTGACTAAAAACAGGTTTAGAATGAATTCATCACTGTTTGTATAAAATGCCATGCAAGAAGTCTCAGTACAGCCTGCTCCACTCCATGTGAGGAACTGGACTCTCACATTTTCAGGAGATATGTTGCTCCTGCTGACAGCCAGTCAATGCCAAGAAACTGCCTGTCAAGAAAAATTTCTGTGCGGACACAGTGAAGATTCAGAGATCAGGTTTTATAAGGTTTTCGCCATCTCCCTCCCACCCTTCATGAAGCAGCAATGTTCTTTTAGAAAGAAAGATTTGAGTGAGAGGTACTACCTTGCAGTAGAGCACCTGGATAGTCATAATCTAAAATATTCCCCTGATATCAAGGCATGGCCAGACACAGGAGGAACGTCAGAGTGTCTAAATAACCATTCCAGACAAGAATCTGCAAATTACCTGAAAATGGTAATACTTCCTAGAGGAAGATCAACGGCATAGCAATTTACAAACACATTTCATTTCAGTTATTTATTTAGAAAAATTAAAGTAAAATCTTTACCCTTCTAATTGACCATAGGGAACAAAATATTTTGTGAATGTAAATTACAGCTGTGATTAAAATATAAGCTGCACTTTCTTAATATTCATAGTGATGTCTGCTACAAGCAGCATTAACATAAATTCATATATTTTCTTATCTCTCCAAAACCACATTTTTATTAAAATGAGAAGTTTATTATTTATGATTATCTTGGCGGGAGTTGGGGTTTATGCCTCTATAAAGAATCTAAACTGTCATATTTTCTTTATCCTATATTTGCCAGGTTGCCTTGTGGTTCATTTATTTGTTAAATGTATTAGCCTACTCCAGCCATTATGCACTTTATAAACAACTGTGAACTAATTGGTATTCATGTGTAGGGAGTATTTTCTCATAGTAGTGAAGTGATACAGTGAAGTTTATAACCAAATGATAGTTCAGTGCACTTGGTTTTTAAGTTCAAATACTAAAAAAGGCCAAGTTAAAAAATGTTGTAAGAAATATTAAGCGAATGTTTAGAAAGCATTTTGTTCTGTTCTCTGAAAAGACAAGCAAAAGAACATGACAGTAAAGCATTGCTGATCAAACCAGTCATTCAAGAACTACATAATCCTGTCTCTAGCTATGTGCATGCAAACAGCTTAACCCTTCCTTGAACTCCCTGTAACTCCTTAAAACAGCTTAAAACGACTTCTATTCACAAATAACACCATTTAGCTCACTTAAAACTTGACTCCAGCTTGGATCCCTCGCCCCTGGAAGGCTGCTCAAGGCCAGTCTTGATTCTGAATAGATCCATGCAAACCAAAAGCATAGCCAAGACTCAAGTTCTCAACAAGAGCAATCTCTTATTACAGTGTTTTTATGTGAAAGTGTTTTCAAGGACCAGTTCCTAGTAGTCCTTGCCCAAGCCTGTGACTTTGACCAGCACAGGCAGTGAGTTAAATATTTGAATATACTGAAAGATCCAAATTACATTCTTTTATGAATATACTTCTTGCCTGAGGCCCAGCAGCGTCAGCAGGCAGCAGAAACTATCAGTGGCAAACAGTCTCACTTCAGGAGAACAATGTCTACACTCAGGCCCCTGAAGTCACTTTATTTTCATCCTACCTTGTGCCCTGGTAAGTTGTTCATAAGACTGTCTGTCGTGGTTAAACCCCATCCAGCAACTAGGACCACACAGCAGCTCACTCACTCCCCCCAGTTTGGATAGGGGTGAGAACTAGACCAGTAAAAGTGAGGAAAAGGTTCATGGGTTGAGATAAAGACAGATTAATAGGTAGAGCAAAAGCCACGCATGCAAGCAAAGCAAAACAAGGAACTAATTCACTGGTTCCCATCGGCAGGCAGGTGTTCAGCCACCTACAGGAAAGCAGGGCTCCATCACGCCTAACAGTTACTTGGGAAGACAAACACCATCACTCTGAACGTCCCCCCTTCCTTCTTCTTTCCCCACCTTTATATATTGATCATGATGTCATATGGCATGAAATATTTATTTGGTCAGTCAGGGTCAGCTGTCCCAGCTGTATCCCCTACCAACTTCTTATGCACTCCCAGTCTACTCGCTGGCACAGCAGTATGAGGAGCAGAAAAGGCCTTGACTGCTTAGCAACAACCAAAAACATTAGCGCACTATCAACACCGCTCTCATCCCGAATCCAAAACATAGCCCCACATCAGCTGCTAGCAAGAAAGTTAACTCCATCCCAGCTGAAACCATGACATTGTCCAGCCTCAATTCCTCTGCTGCCAAAGGAGTTTTAGTCTTCCTTGCCCAAATAAAACCTTACCACCCGCTTCAAACATGTTAGATACGGCATTGTGTGGTGNTGGATAGGGGTGAGAACTAGACCAGTAAAAGTGAGGAAAAAGTTCATGGGTTGACATAAGATGAAGATGAAGTCCAGTGACTTCTTGAACCACTCCTCAGTAGCAAGGTGAGGGTTTCCATTAAGGGGCAGGTCACCCTTCTTTCTGGTGTCAAGTGATGAGTTTCCTGAGTGTATCCATGTTGACATTTGCTGTTACCCATAGAAAGCAGAAACATAGAATGGAGTCATTAATTGCCTTTTGGCTGAGTTCAGTTTTGCTCCTTGGCAATTGTCTGGCTTTAGCTGGTAGAAATTACTACTGAAGCCTTTTGAACAAATATTAAACATCAACAAGTTTCCTGGTGTGTAAGTAAACCCTGTAGTTACAAGGAAAATCTTACATCTGTGTTTACTTCTGCTTTAAAAACAGCTTCACTAAAATTTGGGAATGAAAAGTTGCCTTCTTACTTTTGTTAACATGATAGAGCATGTCATGATACCCACTGTATTGTGTACTCTGTCCTCTAGGAGGAATAGATTAATGTTGTTATTTATATTATCATCATACATAACAGCCTTAATCATGGATTAACACTACATTATATTTTTGCCATACAAACGCAGAACAAAAAATATCACCACGTTTATAATTGCTGTTCTACAAATGGTGAACTTGCCACAGAAAAGGAAAGAGAAGTATTTCAAGTTAAGTGATGTATTTATTTTGCATCACAACAGTTACACATAACATGCTGATCTTAAAAATAAAATAGTAACATATTAGCTGTCTTCTTTTTGTTTTTCCTGTGGTTTGAAAATGGAGCTGATTAGACAGGTTCACCTTTGTTTGTACACAAGTTCCAGTCAATACCACTTTCAGGTTCTCAAAAAGCAAAATGATGTCTGACATGTCCTTTACTATAAGGGAATCTTTCAGCATCTGAGGGAATCTTTCAGCATCTGAGTGATTCCATAGAGATTTAAACAAAAGCCAACAACCACAGTAATGTTACTTTCATTTTAGGTCTGTAAGTACCTTATTAAAACTGATGTCCTACCTAGAGTCTAAGCAAAGGTAAATGTTCTTGATATCTGAGAGGTTACCCAGTTTCTAGGCGCTGTTCTGAGCCTAAGGAGAATATATTTCACCATTTTCCTAGACTTCCTAGAAAATTCCACAAAAATGGTGTCACACTGTGCTACAGCTTTAATTATTCGTCATCACCACTAATAGAAGTAGGGATGTTTCTGCATGTGAC